>PVJS01000231.1:0-151104 GCA_004027185.1 Glis glis
GGACAGGGAAGGGGGATGGAGGTGGGCATGGGTGCATCTTGCTCAGGGAAAGGCTGGAGGGAGTTGGAAGGCAAGATTAGACTGGACAGAGTGCCAGAGCCAGATCAGTGCCAGAGCCAGATCTCCGATGCCTTGAGGGGCTGATTGGCAAGTTGATAAGCCCTTGCATGGTTTTGCTCTGTGTGAATTGGGAGCCATTGAGGGTTCCTGAGGAGGGGAGAGAGGTCTTAAAATCTGGGCTTTACAGTCTGTTGGGGCATGGCAGTTATTGCCCATGTAAGTATTAAGTGCAAACTTGTTTTGGACCTTTGAGAATAACACCTTTATTGAGACATACTTTACATACAATAAGACACACACATTTAGGAGTATAAGCTGGGTGTGGTGGTGCACACCTTTAATCCCAGTACTTGGGAGGCTGAGACAGGAGGATTGCAGTTTTGAGGACAGTCTCAGCAATGTAGCAAGACTCTGTTTCAAAATAAAATAAAATAAAATAAAATAAAATAGAATAAAAAATAAAATAAAATAAAATAAAAACAATACAATACAATAAAATAAAATAGGGTTGGGGGTGTAGCTTGGAGGTAGAAGTCCCTTGGGTTCAGTCTCCAATATCACAAAAAAGAAAAAGTATAGTTGGGTGAGCTTAACGGAAGGCACACATTGCTGTGGCCACTGTCACAATCAAGAGAAAGAGCATTTTCATCCCTGCCCAAGGTCCCTATGAGTCCCCACCCGGCCTCCCTGACATGCTACATTTTGCTGCAGATTAGATCTGTCTTTCTGGAGTTTCTTGTCCTCTAAGCACACAGCAAGGACTCTAGCTTTCTTCATCAGCGCAGTATATTTGAGGTTCATCCATATGTGTAGATCTTTTTTGCTTAGTAGTATTCTGTTGTGTGGCTAGCCCACAGTTTACTTTTATATGCACCTGTTGGTGGATTGTTTGGGTTATTTTCAGTTTGGGGCTATTATGAATAAGGTTGATGTGAACGTCGACTCGCGTGGACCAAGTTTTCATTTATTTTAGATAGGTAGTAGACATGGCGTTACTAGGTCATGAGGTAAATGCGTGTTTAACTTCATAAGAAAGCGCCCAGTTGTTCTCCAGAGTAGCTGTTATTATTTCCCACCAGCAGTGCACGAGCGTTCTGCTTGCTCTGCCTCCTTGCCAGCACTTGATATTGGTAGTCTTTAATTTTAGCCATTCAGGATTGTGCTATCTCAGTGTGGTTTACTATGCATTTCTCTGATGACAAATGATGGTGAGCATTTGTAAATATGGGTTTTGGCCATTTGAATATCTTTTTCTATGAGATATCTTTTAAAATCTTGGCCAATTAAAAATAAATTTTTTTTTATTTGAGATAATTGTATATTAACATGTGGTTGTAAGAAATACTACAGAGGTCCTGGGTACCTTTACACAGTTTCCTACTGGTAACTTCTCATAAACTAGTAGAATATTACAACCAGCCCACTGACCTTTGAATAATCCAGATGTAGAATATTCTCTCCCTTCAAGACCTCTTCTGTTGCCCTGTTATGGCTATATCTGTCTCCCTTCTGCTTTTGGTATGTTTTGCCCTTCCTTTATTTGAGACTGGGACCCTTTTCCCACATAAGCATGTGGTACCATCAGTGCCACCTTGGTGACATCCCATATGTGTCAGTAGGTTATATTCTCATTTTCATCAAGTTTTATGTATTTTAAAAAATTTCCCCATTGCTTTGGTCCATTTGGGCTGCTGCTACAAAGTAAGTACCAGATTTATTGCTCACGGTTTCAGGGGCCGGGAAGTACAAGATCAAGGCACCAACAGATTTGGTGTCTGCTGAAGGCCAGTTTCCTGGTGCATAGAAGGCACCATCTCTGTGTCCTCACATGGCAGGAGGGGCAAACAAGCTCTCTTAGGCCTCTTTATAAGGGCACTCATCCCATTCAGGAGGCAGACCTCATCACCTAGTCATCTCCTAAAGCTCTACCTCTTAGTACCACCACAACAGGGACACAACATTCAGACCATTACACTTAAGGTAATTATTTAGTACTGTAATTTCTAAGCATATCTGTTTTCTCTTTTTGCTATTTCTGGTATGATTTCATTATGGTAAGTTACATACTGTATTTGATTTCTGTTCTTTGTCTTTTTTTTTTTATTGTGGTACTGAGGATTGAACTCAGAGGCATTCTACCTCTGAGCTACACCCCCAGCCCTATTTTATTTGTTTTTATTTTGAAATAGGTTCTTGCTGGGTTGCTGAGAGTCTTACTACTTGCTGAGACTGTCCTCGAACCTGTGATCCTTTTAAACTGGTTAAAGTTTGTTTTATGGCCTAGAATGTGGTCTATTTTGGTGAATGTTCTATCAGCATTTGAAAAGCAATGAGTATTCTGCTGTTGTTGGGTGACGTGGTCTTCATGTGCCAGTGGGATCGTGTTGGTTGCTTGTGTTCAGATTTGTGGCCTTGCTGGTTCTGGGTCATCTGGGAGGGGTGTTGAAGTCCCCAGCTATTCTTGTATATTTGCCGGTTTTTCTTTTCAGCTCTGTCAGATTTTTTTGTGTGTATTTTGAGGCTCTGCAGGTGGTGTGTGCACATTAGGATTCTAAGGTCTTACCATTGGTTTGATCTTTTTACCATTATGTGATGGTTCTCTTATTTATTTATTTACTTTTGTGGTACTCGGAACTGAACCCAGGGGCACTTTACCAATGAACTACATCCCTAGAACTTTAATTTTTTTAATATTTTTATTTTGAGACAGCATCTTGCCATGTTGCTGAGGCTGACCTCTAAGTTGTGATCCTCCTGCCTCAGCCTCCTGTGTCACTGGGATTACAGGTGTGCACCACTGTGCCTGGCCATGATGTTCCTTTTTATCCTTAGTAGTTTTCTTTCTGCGTTATCACATGTCATTTTATAGTTGTCCCTACTTACCTGTATTTTCACATTGTGCAGTTTCAGTTACCCAGGATCAACTGTGGTCTGAAAATATTAAATGAAGAATTTCAGAAATAATTCCTAGGTTTTAAATTGCATGCCTCTTTGAGTAGTATGATGAAATCTTACACCATCCTTCCTGGACCGTGAATAATCCTTGCCTAGTGTATCCATGGTGTATATGCTACTCTTCCCCTTAGTCATTAGTAGCCATCTGCATTATCAGATGGAGAGTTGAGGTGTCACAGTGCTTGTGATAATGGCTCCAAAGGACAAGAGTAGCGATGTTGGCAGCTTCATTATAGCATATTGTTATAATTGTTTTATTGAATTATTGGTCATTGTTGTTAATCTCTTGCTGTACCTAATTTTAGATTAAATTCTACCATAGGTATATCTAGATAGGAAACACCATGTATGTATATATAGGGTTGGTACTACCCATGGTTTCAGACACCCACTGAGGATCTGGGAATGTGTCCCCATGGATGAGGAGGGGGGCACAGTAACTCTGCTTCTTTTATTTATTTATTTTTGTGGTGCTGGGGATTAAACCCAGGGGCCTTCTACTTCCAAGTTACACCCCTAGTCCTATTTCATTTTTTATTTGGAAACAGGGTTTCAGGAAGTTGCTAAGAGCCTTGCTAGGGTGCTGAGGCTGGTTTGGAACCTGCCTCAGCCTCCCAAGTACTGGGATTACAGGCCTGCACCACGTGTGGCTTCCTTCTTCTTCTAAAGTAATGCTTGTATGGTATATCTTTTTCTGTCCTTTAACTCATTTAGGTTATTAAATTTGAAGTGAATTTTTTGTGAATATATAGTTGAGTTGCAATTTTTTAAAAAAATCCAGTCTGTCAATTTGTCTTCTAATTGGTATGTTTGGATTTAATATAATTTTTGGTATGTTAGGACTTGAACCTGACAGTTTATTATTTGTTTTCTGTTTGTTTCCTCTGTTTCTTGTTCCTGTTTCTCTTCATGGGGAGGCATATCTCTCTGTAGTTTCTTAGTGGCTACTCTGGGTGTTACAGTATGGTAAGTGACTTACAATTGGTGTAAACCCACTTTTAAATACCATCGTCTTGCATCTGATGGTATTACATGCTCTGTTTGGCATCATATGTAAAATTTAAAGCTCAGAAGGAGCTTTATTATTTTTTCTTCCCAGTGTGCCAAGATTGATTGATTGATTCACTCATTCATTCTCTCTCTCAGTACTAGGGATTGATCAACTTCTCTCTTTGGAGAACTGCCTTTAGCCATTCTTTTAGGTTTATTGGAGACAAACACTTACTTTTCTTCATATGAGAATGTCTTTATTTTCCCCATATTTCTTATGGATAATTTCACTGGATTTGGAATTGGTGGCATTTGAAAAATGTGTGCCACTTCCCTGTGTCTGCCCGGGCTTCAGATGAGAGACCCCCGTCCTTGGAGTGAGTGTCCCTCTCTATGCAGTGCGTCCCTTCTCTCTGGTTGCTCCGAAATGTTTTCTCTGTCTTCGGTTTTAGAAGTGTACGTCTGCTTGGCGCGGGTTTCTCTGTGTTTATCCTGTCCGGGCTCACGCAGTGCCTTGACGTGGACATCACGCTCTTTCTCCTCCCCTCCTGGGCTCCAGTCGTGCAGTGCTGGGGCTGGCATTGCTCTCCCTCAGTTCTCTCAGACCCCCCCCCCCCCGTTCCAGCTTCCATTTTCTGTCATGTTCAGACTGGGCAGATGCCTTTGATGTGACCTCAAGTTCAGTGTGCTGGCCTCTCATCTCCACCCTGCCATTGAGCCCGTCCAGTGAGGTTTTAAATGTCTGCTATTATATTTTTCATTTCTATATTGGGTATTTTAAAGAAATACCAAATTTTCTAGTTTTGTTTCAGAATTTGTATTTGTGGAGTCATGAGAGTTGCTTTAAAATCCTCGTCAGATGATTCCAACATGGTTTGTGTCCATTTGCCATCTTTTATTAAAGTGGGGATTTTTTGTTTCCTGATTATTTTGACTATTATGTTAGGAGACTCTGAGCACTTAAACTTTTTGTTTTAGCAGCGTCCCCTGCCAAGGCTTGCAGTTTTGGCCTCCATTTGAGGGCTGTGGTCCAGGGTGGCCCCGGGTTGAGCCCTGTGCCCTTTCGGCTCTCTCCCACTGGTCCCTGCTAGTGTGCTGAGGGCAGGGGAGCTCGGGGGGATCAGTGTGGCTGACCACCAGTGCTTGTGGGGTGATTCCCTCTGCTGCAGCCCTAGCTGTGTGGGAGAGGAACACATGACTGGCAGGGAAGGAGAGCATCCCCTGGCACAAGGCGACTCTGGTTACAGGGAGAGGTCTTAGGCTCATCAGGAAAAAGGAGAGCATGTCTGGGTTGGTTTTCTGTTGTGGGGTCTCTTGCTGGGGCCCCGGGTTGCTCGGTACTAGTAGGGACTCCTGTTGATGCCCTGCCCCTTTGGTTGGGTGGCTGCTTGGCTTGCTCTCCTGGGAGTCAGCAAGCACCCGGCCTGGCCCCTGGTGGGGGAGAGGCACCCCGCTGCCGTCCTCCCGGCCCAGAGGCCCCAGTCGACATCCTCCCTCACCTCC
This sequence comes from Glis glis, assembly GCA_004027185.1. Classification (NCBI taxonomy): domain Eukaryota; kingdom Metazoa; phylum Chordata; class Mammalia; order Rodentia; family Gliridae; genus Glis; species Glis glis. The sequence continues at coordinate 5,509 of PVJS01000231.1, forward strand.
CAGAACTCTCCTCTGCCTGCCCTTGAGTTATTCTGGGGTTCGCAGTTGCAGAGGCGGGTCAGTGTCCTGGCCTGACCAGAACCCTCTGGCTGCTTTAGAAGTGGCTTTGTCTTTGGATTGCATCAGTACTGCTGTGCTGTTCTTGGTGTGTGGATTTCTTTTTTTAGTCCGGCTGGCATTCTGCAGTGCTGCTTGAAGCTGTGGTTTTGTGAATTTTACACGCGTTGGAAGTTCTCTTGCCGTATCTGCTTCAGGACTGTTCCCGCTCGTGCTTTTCTGTGGCTTCTCCCCTGCTTCCAGTCCGTTGTCCATGACACAGCCTGTCATTGCCTTCCCTGCTGTCTCCCCTCCCTTTGTCTCATTGTTCTTCGTTGAGGGCACTTGCTTTCCCTCATCTTTGTCTCTTGTGTGTCTAATGCCCTGTGCAGCAACCCATTGTATACTATTAAATCCAATCACCGTATTTTTCTGTTCTAGAATTTTTTTCCCCTCTAATCTGCCAGGTTCTTTTCTTTTTTGAAAATAGCTTCCAAAAAAAAAAAAAAAGAAAGAAAATAGCTTCAGCTTTTCTGCCCAAACTCCTATCTTTTCCATTCATTGTTCTAAGCATCGTCCTTTAAAGTTTGTGGCCGATAGCTCAAGTTGCGGTCCCGTGGGTCCGTTTCTTCATCTTTGGTTTTCGGTGGTCAGCTTATGAAACACTTACACCTGACTCTCTCTGAGTTTATTCTGTCTGGAGTTTGCTAGGCTTCCGGAGCCTGTAAATTGATGTCTTTCACCAGATTAGTTTGACTATTTTTTCCACACCGGTTTCTTTCTGCTGCTGACACCGAGTCAGAACTTGGGGCGCTCTGGTCTGGCTCCCCAGGACAGCAGGTTCTGCTCTGTTCCTCAGGTCAGAGGGGAGTTTCTGCTGCTGTTTTCGCGTTTGCCTACTCTTTTGCTGCCCTTTCCATTCTTCTGTTGAGTCTATCCTGTGAATTTCGTGTTGATTTTTGTATTTTTTAATTTTGGAATTTTGACTTGTTTCTTGTGTGTTTTCTTTTTCTTTTTGTTACTGGGGATTGAACCTAGGGCTCTTCCTCTGAGCTACACGCCAGCCTTTTTTATTTTGAAACAGGATCTTGCTAGATTGCTGAGAGTCTTGCTAAGTTGCTGAGATTGGTCTTGAACCTGCAATCCTCCCGTCTCAGCCTCCCAAGTACTGGGGTTACAGGCGTGCGCCACTACGCCTGGCTTGTTTGTTGTGTGATTTCTCTGCAGAGAACTTGTGTGTCCCCACTTGGCGAGTTTCCTCTCACCTCGTGGAGCTGGCATGGCAGCTGCCTGCAGACCTTGATAACCCCATGGGTCTTCTCTGCTGCTGTCTTTTCCCTTGGTTCTTTATTTGTTGCCTGTGTCCTGGATATTTGGATATCACGTGGTGAGACCTTTTCCAGCTCCTGTTGGAATCCTCTGGATAGCGTGGGTTTGCGTGTCTTGCAGGTGGATTGCAGAGCGCCTTGGGTTCAGACCCCAGGTCGGCTTTGCCTCCATGGGCGGTGGTGCCAGCGCCATTTCCCTTCTCAAGACCTTGACTGTGTGCCGGGATTGTGCCTGTTCCTATGTGATCAGGGACCACCTTTCTAACCCTCCGTTCCGGGTTCCCCCATACTTTCCGGCTCCAAGGAACTCCTCTGGAAAGGCAGTTTTGGCCTCTCTTGCTGTCACTATGAGCTCGGTGACTGGATCTGACAGAGTGGGGGGGTGTAGGTGGGCAGGGGCCTCTTCCTTGGTCCTGCGGCCAGAGGGCAGAGTTTCTCTCAGGATTCGCTGTCTGCCTCAGTGTCTGTGCACCCCCAGATCAGGCTGGCAGAGACTAGAAAGGGAAACAGGGGACTCCCCTGTGAGGGCTGATCTTCCCTCAGTATGTCTGCTGCCTCGCCGCCTGTTCTTCAGAGCCCTCAGGCCCTCGGTTCTCAAGTTCTGTGTGGGGTTAGCTGCAGGCTGTGGGGGCAGCACTGGCTGACCATCCCTCTGGGAGGGCGCCGCAAGCCTGGGAGCCGCCCCTCCCCACTGCTGCCCGAGATGTGCTCACCATGGCTGCCGCCTTGCTCTCTGCTTGTGCTCCTTGTGCACCGGGCATTGTGCTTGGAAGGTTGTGGGGCTAGTCTGAGCCCTGGGACGGTGTACTTCTGCGGGGAGAATTGAGATTTGCTCCCAGCTGCCACCCGGAGACGGGGCAGTTCTGGTCACCCTCACTCCTGTCCCCGATCGTAGTGTGTGCTCATTCTTCCAGGCAGGCCCCCCAGGCTAGAGTTTGTTAGAAGCTTGTGAGGTGCTGGAAATGTGGTTGAACTTCCTTACTGCCTTCTCTGGAATGGACACAGTGTCCCAGGAGAAAGGGCATGCACCCCAGGGGGCACGGCCTTGGGCCCTGGGCATCTGAAGCTCATCTTTGCCCTGGCCCTGGCTGGCGAATCTTCACTGTCTGCCAGCAGCACGGGCTTCATGCAGGGTGTATGTGCCTACTGCCCTTTGCTGTCTGTAGTGAAGCTTTGACCTGAATTAGGGGGTCCTCATGGTTGGGGAGGGGGACATCTGTGTTTACGTGCTTGTTGCTGGCTCTTACTGTTCCTTGTTGGGGGCAGGTGTTCACTTTGTGTGGGTCGCAGGCTGGGCTCCTCAGACGCCTACTTATTTTTCTGTGCACTGTCATTGGAAGCCTTGGGGAACTGGCGGTGTGTGGCGATGCCTCCCTGGAGCAGGGACCCTTCCTGATGAACTGTGACGTGTGCAGGAGGATGGCCCTACCTCAGAGCATGTCATCTCTGCTGCCTTGCCCTTTGTGAGGTCTCCCTGTCGCTCTGCCAGACACTGTCCTGTCAGAAGAGCTGTCCCTGCACTTGCCCACCAAGCCTGGGGGTGGCAGTTGGTTGAGCACTGCGTCTCTCTGCCCTGGCTGGTTCCCTGCACCGTGGTGATCCTGGTGTCTGGCGTGCCGGCCCGCACTCCCGAGGTGAAGCCAGGGCAGTTGGGGAAGGCAGGAAGGCTGTGTGGGTTCCTGCCGATCTTTCTCTTCCCCGGCACCTGGCAGCCTTCTGCTGTGGTTTTTGGTTTCCCTCCGCAGTAGGCTTCTCTTTCCCCAGAGTTTTCTCAAGTTTTGTGTTAGTGTTTTTGTTCACTTCAAGTGCTTATCCTTACTGCTGGAAGCTTAGTTATGAGATTTGCTTTAAAGTCTCTGTTGGACAATTCGGACATTTGGGTTGTATATATTGATTGCCTGTCTCTTGGGGGTACAGTTTTTCCTCTTTTTTTCTCTGCTTTCTTTGTTGAGTCATTTTTGGGTGGGATATTGGACATTTGGAGTATTGTGTGACTCGGGGGCCTGGTAGACATCCAGGGAAGCTGGCATTGTGTCTGTTTTAGCAGCTGGCCCACCCAGGTGGTTGAGATGGTAAGTCTTGCTTCCTCTCTCCCTGCGGGCCGCAGTTCACTGTTGGTTGAGTCTGCACAGGCTGTGGCCCTTCTGATTGGTTGTGGGGCGCCAGCGTGAACTGGACTGTGGTTTAGCACGTGGTATAGTTCCGTGGTTTGATTTGGTGGTGTGGTTTAGCATGTGGTGTAACGCTGTGGTTTAACGCTGTGGTTTAGCACGTGGTGTAGCGGTGTGGTGTAGTGGGTGGTGCAGCGCACTTGCAGTTGCTGTGTGGTTGCGCTGGGTTTCACACCTGGGCCACCCGGCGTGTCCAGGACATTACACACAGATCCAAGTATCTCTATTCCCCGCCTTCTCTGGTATCCCCTCCTGCTCTCTGAGGGTCCCCCTTCCTGGCCTCTGACTGGAAGCTGACCTGAGCCTGTGCAGCGTGAGGAGCCACGGGCCACATCTCCGAGTGCACCTCTCGCAGTTGCCACTGGGGCGTGGTGTTGGTGGCTCTGCTGTGTAGGGAAGAGGTGAGTGTGGGCCTGCAGCAGGCACGGTCACCTTTCTTTTATTTTTTGAGATGGGGCCTCAAACTCCTGGGCTTGAACGGTCCTCCTGCCTTGGCCTCCCGAGTGCTGGGATGCCGGGTGTGCTACTGTGCCTGGTTCGTGGTTGACTTTTCCTTCCCTCCTGCCTGACCTCTGCAGGGGTGGGTTGGGTGTGGTGTGGTGGTCCAGTCAGAAGCCCTCTGGCTGCCTGCCCTCCTGCTAGGCTGCTTTCTGTGGAGGCCTTTTCCACATCAGAGGCACCTTCTAGAAGCCTCTGTCATGGTGGCTCAGTGTCCAGTGCTGACACCCAGCCCACCCCAGGACATTCTGAGTGAGTGGGTCGGAGCGGGGCCCCAGAGTCCCTTCTCTGTGAGCTCAGGGTGACACAGGCGAGCTGCCGGGTCCTGCACGTATCTATCTGGCCTTTGCCTGCACCTTGTGGAAGCGCGGTCTCTGCTCCCCGGATTGAATTGAGCTGGTTGAAGTGTCAGGCTTTGGGTTGCGTGCTGGGGGAGGGGCCTCTGCAGTGGAAGGGCTGGAGGCTCGGGCGGACAGTCCCTCTGCGTGCTCCTCAGTTGGCAATGGTGGTAGAAGGCGCTGCTTCTTTGAACCTCATCACAGTAGAATCAGTGACGAGGGTGACGGCTGAGACTCACCATGGTCTCACTGAGCTCTGGGTGTAGCGTACAGTGTTTGACGTGGAGAGGTTGACTGCCCTCACCTGGCCCAAGAGACGGTACTTCCTTTGCCCTAAATTCACAAATGGGGCCCAAGGTTCAGAGAGGCCAAGGAGAAGGACAGACTGGAACCACGGCCAGGTTGACTCGCGTGGTGCTGCTGTCAGGAGACCCCTGCCTGATGGCCTCCACTGTCAGCTGCGCCTGCTCATCTCCCTGCACTTAGCGTGCGCCCCACATCACCTCCAGACTTGTCAGGAGTCCTTGGCTTCCTTCACAGGGCCTGTCCCTGGGTCCGAGTGGGACCCCACCCCCACGTCAGTCCAGCCAGGACAGCGAGAGCTCTGCGTGTGAAGAGCAACCAGAGCCACTGCCCGCTCCGCCCTGGTCTCCTGGGGCCCTGCCCCACTGCAGCACTGCTGGGTCATCAGCACACTTCCCACAGCACACGCCCCCCACAGCTTCCTCTTTGGTACCCACCTCCTCAGCAGCTGCCCTGCCTGCGCTTTGCGGAGCCGAGCACACCCCAGGCGTCTGCTGGGGCTCCCGTGCTTCCTGCCTCTGGACCTGTCACAGCACAGCACTGCACATCCGGGCCTGTTTTCCAGCTCTCCCCATTGATGGGCTTCTTTCCTCAACAGTTAGACCTTCCACGATCCTCCAACCCTAATACAAACATATCCCTTTGGACCCCACTTCCCCTCAGCGCAGAGAGCAGTTCTCACCGTCCTCATTACATTCCCTCTGTGACTACTGCTGTCTCCTGGGTATTGGGGTGCTTCCCAGGGCTGCCCATGGCCACCTGGTTGCTCAGCCCACTGGTACTCTAAAGCCTTCCTGCGCCGGGTCTTTGCAGCTTTGGCCAGTGGTCACCGCCTCTCTGAAATGTCCTCTTCCTCTGACCAGGGCAGCTCCGTGTGCTTTGCCCACCCTCCTCTAGCTACTTCTCAGTCTCTGTCTTTGGCTTCGCTTCCCGTGCCGGCGTGGCATTAGGTGCTCCTCAGGTCTGCCCTGCCTGGCCTTGGTTCCCACGGTGCCTTTTTACTAGGTGACTCAGCCCCCATGGGCATCAGTTTTCATGTATGTGTCTCGGTTGCCAAACACTGTCCCTCGAGCCCCATAGGCACCTGTTGAGCACATGACCAGAACAGAGCTTCCCTCCCCTCTCCCACACTCTGGCTCCCACGTTAGGAGCAGGTCCTGTCCTGTGCCTGGCCAGCAGGATCAGGAGGTGGTGTCCTTCTTTATCACACTCACTCTCCAGCTGCAGGTCTGAGCCTTCTACCTCCTTTCAGGGCTGCCGTCGTCACTGCCCATGGGGTCACAACAGCTTCCTGGTGTCCAGGCCCATCCTTCAGTCTGTGTGCAAGACCAGCAGATAGTAACTCCTGCTGTCCAGTTCTCCCAGCCGCATGACGCAGACTGGCCTAGTCCCTGCCCGTGCTGTGTGCCCGTGTGCCTCAGCCTGCACACTCCCTGGACAGCCCACGGTGAGGGCAGACAGGGAGCAGCTGCTCAGTTCAGAGTCTGTGGAACGAGCTAGTGAAATGTTGAGTTCGTCTCTCCTACACAGTTCCGAACAGCATAGTTTCCTAAACTTCTCCAACCAGGGTCATCTTCATGTTTCCCCTCACCTGGATCCCGCCCCACTGCATCTCACCCACCCCAAGTGCCCTGCCCACACCTGGGTGCCACCTCTGCAGCCTGGAGATGTGGCCTGCTGGCTCTTCCACCCTCCAGAGCCTCAGCCCCTCCGCAGTGACTCTGGCTTCCCAGCGTTTTCCAGGCTCATGTAAGTGCTTAATAATAAAGTGGATAAATAAGTCTAATAAACTGTCTTACTGGATTATAAAAGAAATGAAAAATAAGTCAACAAAAATAGATTAAAGGCATTTACAAAGCTGTGTTTTAAAAATAGCTATTGACTGATAAATGTTGGTGACGTCAGGCCTGTGCACACGCAGCCCGTGGTGGACTGATGGAGTTTGGCACCTGAGGACAGTGTGGGGAGTGTAGCAGGCTCCTGTGGCTGAGGGGAAGGAGCACGCACACTGAGCAGGACTCTGCAGTGCCATCCCTTCGGTCTCCCATCAGGACGCTGAAGTCCATGGGGATTACCTCCATGACACATACAGGACTTGGAGCTGATGGTAGGTGCCACTTTTTTTTTTTGGTACTGGGGATTGAACCAGGGGCATCCTACCTCTGAGCTACTCCCCCAGCCCTTTTTATTTTTTATTTTGAAACAAGGTCTCACTAGGTTGCTGGGAGTCTTGCTTAAGTTGCTGAGGCTGCTCTTGAACCCGTGATCCTCCTGTCTCAGCCCCCCTCCCAAGTACTGGGATTACAGGTGTGTGCCACCACACCCAGCTGGTATGTGCCACGTCATGCTGATGGTTTGAAGGTGGTCAGGGGAACATTTCTGCCAGGCTGATTGCCCAAGGGAGATGCAGCTCATGGCCCTGGCTGTGTTTCCAGTCTGGCCAGCTCTGCATGTGGGTTGACTGTGTCTTCACACTGTGACTGTGGGCTCTAGCATCCTCTCTGGAGCCTCTCTGCATCCATTGAGGGCCAGGCTTGGCTTGTGCCTGTGTCCTGTCCCCACCCTCCCGCTCCCACGCATGGAGCCGGGAACCCTGCAGGCTCTCCCCTGAGTCCTGTGGTTTCTGCCTGCCAGAGAGGAGCCAGTTGTCCAGGTGGAAGAGGAGGGTGGTGGTGGCCAGCTGACGGGACTTGAGGTGCCCCGGCAGCACGTGGAGATGTTGCAGGCGAGGGAGGTGGCCCGGGCCAGAATGCAAATGGAGGATCATCATATATATGTACGTGTCTTTCAAGCCACGAGGCTGAATGAGGTCCCCTGGGGTGCGAGGTCGGTCATGTAGAAATGAAGGCAGTAGTGAGGTGGAAGGAGCGTCCTGGACATCAGGTGGCGGGTGGCTCTTGCCAGGAGCCCTGACTGCTGGGCTGCTGCTGGTCACTTGAATAAGAGGGCTGAAGGTGACCATTGGGTCCCTTTCCTGACAGCTGACATGAGCTTCTAAACACCGTTGGATTATGGGGCTCCCTGGCTCAGTGCCTTTCCCTAGCTTCCATCCGCTCAGCACCGGGTCCGGGTTCCCTGGCCTCCTCTGGTGTGCTCTGTGGGCTGCCTGTCTGTCCCTGGCCACCGCGTTTTTGTTTCCTGGGACGTCTCACCCCCACAGGCGTCTCACCCCCACAGGCAGGGTTGCTCCTGCCCGTCTCCTGTCATAGCCTAGCAGAGACAGCGCAAGCCAGAGTCCTTCCAGTGGCGCTCACACTGCAGCCCGTTCCTTCTGTTACTGGTGTGATCTGTTCACAACTGCAGGTGGCTTCAGAATAGGAGGCTACCCGATGTGGTTAGTGAGTGTGGGGTTGGGGCCTGGTGACACCCACTAAGCCCAGGCAGAGCCCCTCCAGCCTTCTAGAGCTGGGACTGACTCTCGCCCTGTCCACCCGCAGGGTCGTCGTGATCAGTGTAGATCTAAGCGCTTCAAAACTAGAGTGCTGTGTAAACGCTGGCCACACAGTTCATAACCCGAGAGCGAAGATTGGGGGGAATGATAGGGAGCCACAGACCCGTGACTAAAGGACTTGGGCTTAACACCCGTAAGAAAGGAAAAGGGAGTGCAGGAAGAGAGGTGCTGCTGCGGCCTCCGAAGAGTCCATTCCCCTCAGGCAGGCAGCAGAGCACTGGCCCAGCACAGCGAGAGGTATTTGGATGTCGGCTGGCAGCGGAACATCTCCAGTATTACTGGCGGCTTCAGTGCCGCCGCTGTCAGTGGGTTTTCTTCAGCAGCTCTTCCTGGAGATGTTGGCCCTTTCTAAACTCTGGAGGTGGGGACAGTTCCAGAAGGCACCTGGGTGTGCGCCACCCTGCAGTCTCACGCACAGAGCACATGGAAGATGTGGGGTCCTGGGTAAAGGAACAGGCTTCCTCCGTGGGAATTCATGTTTTCCAGATTTGACTCCAGAAACCCCCGCTTTGTGGGACAGCTGTTGACATCTTGCAAGCGTCTATGAAGAGCACAGCTGGGAGGTGTGAATGGGGGGGAACCCCTGGTGATGCCGTGCCCGGCACGCGTGTGTGCACAGGCAGTGCGTGCACTTAGGCTCAGACTGCGTGGGTTCGGAGTTGGTTCGGCCTCGCGTGACCTCGGGCGCGTTACTTCCTTTCTCTGTGCCTCAGCTCTCTCCTCTGTGATGTAGGACAGTCGTGACTGCATAGAGTCGTGGTGATTAGTGGCATGATGTGTGTAAAGACTGTCATCTGCTTGGTTCAGAGATGAGTACAGGCTGGGTGCTGCTGTTGCATTGTGGTTACAGTGGCAGCAGGCCTGGCTCTCTCCAGTAGAGACCCTGGCTATTCAGTTGTTACCTCTGACCATGACGTCAGAAAGTGGACACCCCGGACTCCCTTGCCATTGCTGACGCGGCCGCACCCCCGTCCTCTGTGGTCGTCAGGTGCTGTGCTATCCCAGGCCTGCCGCATCATGGTTCCCTTCGGCTGGAACAGCCTTGGGATTTCTGCACTTGCATCTTGCTTGTCATTGTGAATTCAGGGCGTCAGTCTTCAAGGTGGTGTGGCAGTCAGGAAATGCTGTCCCTTGCTGTGCTCCCCACGTGGGCTGAGCTGTGCACATACGATTATCAGTACTGAAGAGGATGGAACTGTGCAGTGGCCTAGGACCTTTGTCTGTTGGTAGTGCCCAGGTAGTTGGTGACATCTTTGCTGGGATGATGCTGAAGAGCGCTCTTCTGTGCATCTTCATCCTGCTGCTGGGGCTCAGAGACTCTGGGATGTGCGTGTCACTCATGTGGTGCTCTCTCCTTGTCTCAGACAATATCCCTGAGGACCTCAGAGACCCTTTTTACATCGACCAGTATGAGCAGGAGCACATTAAGCCACCCGTGATCAAGCTGCTCCTGTCCAGCGAGCTGTACTGCCGGGTCTGCAGCCTCATCCTGAAAGGGGACCAGGCGGCCACCTTACAAGGACACCAGTCTGTCATCCAGGCCCTGTCCCGGAAGGGGATCTATGTGATGGAGAGCGATGACACCCCGGTGACAGACACCGACCTCGGCCATGCGCCCATCAAGATGGTAAGTGTCTGTGGTGGGCATGCCCTCACGGGCCAGGCACAGTGCCCAGCACCCAGGCAATGGACTGTGGCCGTAGGTGTGTGGGACAGTGAGTTCCACAAGTGTGCAGTGATGGTGCTTAATAACTCCTGCCTCTTTTTTTTTTTTTTTTTTGTGGTACCAGGGATTGAACCCAGGGGCATTCTACCTCCCAGCTACACTCCCGGCCCTATTTTTTATACTTTATTTTGAAACCGGGTCTCACGAAGTTGCAGAGGGCCTCACTAAGTAGAGAGAGAGAGAGAGAGAGAGAGCGAGCGCGCGCTGAGGCCGGCCGCGAACCCAGATCCTCCGGTCTCCGCCTCCCAAAGTACTGGGATTACAAGCGTGCGCCACCACGCCCAGCACTCCTGCCTCTTTTTAAGTGTGTGATTGTTCTGGAAAATGGGGAGAGAGCAGCACGTTTTCAGCTTTCTCTGGTTGCGAAGGCTGATGCTGGGAGGAAGCGAGGTGTGTGAATAGACTTTTGTAGGTGCTGTGACGTAGAACTGCCGGGCCCATCCTTTTGAGTGATGTCATGCCTGTCCTGTGGGTCTTCTGTGGCAGCGTCAGTCGGTATGCCGTCTCGCCAGGCGGGCTCCCTGTCTTTCTCCAAAGCCTGGCTGCTGCTGTCCTTGTCCAGACCATCCTGGCTCCAGTCCCTGTGGTGCCCTTGCAGTTCTGTTGTTAGGCTGCTCACTGGCATTTGCAGACTCTAAGGGTGACATGTTGTGGGTGTAGAGAAAGTCCCTTGAGCCTTGCAGAGCGCTGGCACGAAGGCCTGAGTGGTGCAGTCGCAGTGTGAGGGGCTCCAGGGGCAGCCAGGACAGCCCCCTCCCCCGGCTTCCCCCCGTGGCTGTGGGGCGAGAGGTGAGGAGCTGGGACACCACCCCAGCCCGGGGCGGCCTTCCGAGAAGGCTTCTCTGCTTCCTGACCGTCCTGAGGCTCGTGGGCCGGAGCGACAGGCTGGAGGCAGTGAGGGATTGGTCTGGGCAGGCTCCCCGCTTAGGGCCTGGTGGGAGAGGAGGTTCGGGATGCCAGCGGCTGCCTCTGCCCGCAGAGTGCCCACATGGCGATGGTGGATGCCCTGATGATGGCCTACACAGTGGAGATGATCAGCATCGAGAAGGTGGTGGCCAGCGTCAAGCGCTTCTCCACGTTCAGCGCCTCGAAGGAGCTTCCATACGACCTGGAGGACGCCATGGTGTTCTGGATCAACAAGGTGAGCTCCTGCCCGGCCCTCTTCCCTGAGAGCAGCACACTGTGCCCTCTGCTGGGACCACACATGCTGCTTCCAGCAAAGTGTCTGCCTAGTTCACAACAGGCATTGTGAGTGGAGCGCGGTGGGTTCGTGTCTGAAGCTGTGGTGTGTGTGTGTGTGTGTGTGTGTGTGTGTGTGTGTGTGCAGAACAAACAAGCAAATTTCCATGTTTGCGTCAGTCGCCTGTGTGCCGCTCAGTTTTAGAAAACATTTTTTTCTTAGGAGACACATGGTGTCTTCCTAAATGCTGTTTTCTCCTTTCCCATTTAGAAGCTTATAGTGTAGTTTTTATACAGTGCATATAAAGCATGTTTATCTTTGGTAGTGTGTGGTCATTTGTGGGCTGACCTTACTGAAGCCTTTGGTTATTAAGCTTCCTTATTTGCAAAACTGTGTTGAAGTGGGGGCATCGGGAAGCAAAGGAGAAAAGATTGACATCCCCAGGTAAAGTCACATCAGTGTACTTGAAGAGGAGACCGTGCGCGGCACTTTAAACTCTTTGACGGTGCGGCGTGTGTGTGCAGAGCCAGGCCAGCGGCTCCCTTTGCTGGCTCCCCAAGGCCTCAGCCACAGTGTGCTGTGACAAGCACACCTTTGTGTCAGGAATTGGGAAAGGCTCATGCTGAGACTTCTGCTCAGATGGCTGCCCTGTTCTTGAATTGGTTTCCAACCCAAATGTGGGTTTGGGGGGTTGTATGGATGGACGGCCCCATTTACACCTGTGATCCCGTGGGGGTAGAGGGCAGAGAACCGCCTGCTTTGCTAGGTCCCACCATGGAGCCTTGAGCCCAGTTTGGTCGCGCGTGCTGGCCAGTGCCATCTCTGCACTAAGGGCATTGGGAAGTGCTGCAAGAACCTGGCTGAAAGTGGTGTTCAGGACTGTGCACATTTCCACAGAGACTGAGCCTCGGGGTGATGGTCCTGAAACCATAGCAGGAGCTTCCTGTGAACAGAAACTCAGATTTTTAAACTTTTCCCTTATTATAGAAGAAATTACGTGTTTATTTTAGAAAATTCAGAAACTACAATTGTCAAAAGGACAATATAAATTACTCATAATCTTACCATCTATGAACAGGGTTGACATGTTGATAACCTCACAGTGTTTATTTGTGTGTGCAGTATGTGGGCTTAGAAACAGTGTCGGAGCCTATCTGAGTACATCCTGCCCAGGTCGGGGTTGGGTCAGTGAGATACGGCGAGTGGCTCCCCGTCGCCCGGCTGTGGCCTCAGCCTTGCTGCGTAGAAGCGCTCTCTCTCTCTTGCTCTGTGCACTGCCTCCCTGGACGGTTGCTACGACTTCCTCAGACTATGTTTCTGCCCCCAGAGTGGTTGTGATAAAAATGTTCCTTTTTAAGGAATTAAGCTTGTTTTTGCCAGATCTGACCGGGGTCAGACTCAAGGTTAAGTGAAGAGGCCCATGTTTTTTTCTTTTTTCGCATACTGTTTTTCTTGCTTCAGTTTTCATAACCTTTTCTTTCTCCTCCCCCAGTATTTATGTGTGCATTCATGTTTTGCCGTTTCCTTAGCATGTCCAAATGAGCTTGGTTGCTTACCATGCTAGGTTTTCCCTGGAAGGAGCCTGAAGTGCTCTTACAGCAGACCCAGGGCCTGGGTCCTCTGATGCGGGGTGCATTTCAGGATGAACGGGCTCCCCTCTCTGCACCCGTTGGATTCCTGGTGTCTAGCAAGATCCAGCCCCTGCAGCCTTCCCCACCCGCGCCACGTCCCTAGGCTCCTCGCCTCCCGAGCTTGCGCACCTGAGGCCTGTCCAGGAGCTAAGATTCTGTCTTCATGGCATCACCCTGGGACCCTGTCCTGCCCCAGCCTAGACGGCGACAGCCAGGCTGCCTGCATGTCTGCCACCTCCTGGCCTGGGCCCTGGGCCCTGGGCCCTTGCACACTCTGGTGCACCTCTGAGACATGTGTTTCTGCACAGCCTTCCTGCCTCGACTGTGCATCTGGCACGGGTGGGGGTGCTGCCCAGCTGTCCTGCTTCCAGGACTGCAGCCAAGGATGCCACCGTCACCTGGGTTTCCTGTCCTCTGTGACCTAGATTGTCTCTCTGGGGGTTATTTTAGGTTCTCTTCTTTCCCTGGTGTTCTGAAGTTTTACCATGAACCAGCTTCCTGGGGCTCTTTTTTAGTTTTTATTAATGCCTGGCCAGTTACTTTCTTTTTTATATGTTAAAAAAAGCCCTCTTTACTAAAGTATAACTTACATGTAACAAATGGGCCTGATGCTTTGTGTTTTGACAAGTGAGGGTATCCTTCTCTCCCCCCTTGTGGTACTGGGGATTAAACCCAGGGCCTTGCTAGGCAAGTGCTCTACCACTGAGCTACATCCCCAGCCCTATGTTGAGATGGTCTTGCTGAGTTGTCCAAGCTGGCCTTGAACTTGTGATCCTCCTGCCTCAGCTTCCTGGGTAGCTGAGATGATAGGCATGTGCCACCACACCCTCTATTTTACCCAATTCTTTTTTTTTTTTTTTTTTTTGCGGTACCCGGGATTGAACCCAGGGGCGTTCTACCTCCGGGCTACATCCCCGGCCCTATTTTTTTATACTTTATTTTGAAACCGGGTCTCACAAAGTTGCAGAGGGCCTCACTAAGTAGCTGAGGCTGGCGGTGAACCCGGATCCTCCGGTCTCCGCCTCCCAAGTACTGGGATTACAAGCATGCGCCACCACGCCCGGCCTATTTTACCCAATTTTTAATTGGGTTGTTTGTCTTATTATCAAGTTGCAAGAATTTAAAAGAATATGTATTTGGGAGTCAAGTGCCTTGTCAGGTATGCACGTTAGGACTCTTCTCCCAGTTTGTCTTCCTCCCTCCCTTTCTCCTTCCCTTCTGCTTTTCCTTTTTTTTTTCTTTTTCTTTTCCATACTGGGGATCAAAGCCAGGCAAGTGCTCTGCCACTGTGCTATGCTCCCAGTCCTCCTTCCCATTTTCATAGTAGTGTCTGTTGAAAAGCAGAGGCTCACTTTACAGTGTTCCTAGCTGAGAAGTCTCTATCTACCCCAAGGCTGTGTAGATTTGCTCCCAGGTTTCCTTCTAGAAGCATTGTGGGTGGAGTTCTTGCCTGGGCCCCTCTGATCCACTTTGGGTTGGCTCATTATGCAGGGCTTACGGTTGCTCCATTCCCCCACAGAGGGCAGTTCTGAGGCCCCGTGATGAGATCTTCCATTCCCCTCTGCCTCCTGGTGGCCATGGTGGTGGCCATGGCGGCTTTGTTGAAAAACAGTTGGGCCACACATGTGGGCCTGTCTCTAGCTGCCTGCTTCTTTGCTGCTGACCTGTGTGACTAGTTTTGTGGCAGCATCAGGCGATCTGTAGTTCACATAAACTGTTGCCTGTGGTAATACTGGAATTTGGACAATATAAATCTTTGAACTGTATCCTGTTTATTAAAAAAGAATTGTTTTAGCAATTCTAGGTCTGTGTGTTCATATGAATTTTAGAATCAGCCAGTTGATTTCTACAAAAACATATTTGCTGGGATTTTGACTGGGAATGCATTAAATCTAGGTCAATTTGGAGAGAATTTGGTTTGTTGCCCAAACTGAAGCTACAGTCCGTCGGCGTGCTGCGTCTCAGCAGGTCTATAGCTTTCCAGGACAGTCTTGTATGTAGTTTGCTGGACTTGCCTGGACTTCTCATGGTTTGGTGTGTTGTAAATGGTGGCTTCCTAAGTTCATTTCCAGTTGTTTGTTACCAGTCTACAGAAATAAACATACTTACTAGTTCTGGTGGCACTTAAATTCCCTAAGAGTTTCTACAGATGAGATCTTGCTATTTTTATTTCTTCCTAACCTGCATGCTTGTTATTCATATTATTTATTTATCTGTTTATTTGCCTCATTGCACTGGTTGAGCCGCCTGTGGGGCACTGAGTAGAAGTATTGTTGGGGCATTTCTGCTTGTGCTCAGTCCTGGGGAATGGCTTCTGGCCTTTCCCATCACAGTGACGGATGGCCACTGGGCTGTTTCAGATGCGCCTTCGGTGGCAGCCCTTAGTCTATTGCTAGTTCCATGAACACCTACTGAATTTTGTCAAATGCTGCTCCTGCATCTGTTGAGGTGAATGCTGACTTTTTTTTTCAGTCTGTTGAGAAAGTGAACTCCATTGATTGATTTTTGACTGTTGGACCAGCCTTTCATCCCCAGGACAGTTAGCAGTGGGTTGTGATTATCACTCTTTCACATTGACAGGATTCGATTTGCTAATCTAGTGATGATTTGCTGTCAATGTTCTTGATGGGTATTGGGCTGTGTGTATGTGTTTTTGGTTTTTTCCTTATAATGCATTTTTCTTACTTGATATCGGGGTGATGCTAACCTCAAAAGATTAGTTGGGAAGCCTTGCTTCCTCTATTCTGTTTTTGTGTATGATTAGTAGCATTTTTTTCCTGAAATCTTTGATGGATTTCACTGGTAATGACATGTAGGTCTGGAATTTGCTTAGTGGAAGGGTTTAATTGTGAATTTGACTTATTTGCATACTTGAAGGTATTTAGATTTTCTATTTAATTTTGTGTCCTTTTTTGGGTAATTTGTGACTTTGGTGGAATGTTTCAGTATTATTTAAATTGTTGAATTTATTAGCACAAGGTTCTTCTTTTTTTTTTTTTCCCCCAGTGCTTGTGGTGGAACCCAGGCCCTGGAGCGGGCGAGGCGCACACTCTACCACTTGAGCTACACCTCCAGCCCTGTTAGGCTCATTTTTTACCGTTTAATGTATCTGTAGTCTGTAGTGATATCCCCTCTTTGTTTCCTGTTACTGGTAATTTCTTTTTTTTTCTCATTTATCAGCTTTACTAATGACCTAGGAATCTCTCCTTTTAGTTTTTATTTTCCTCTGTTGTTTAATATTTGTTTTCTCCTTTTGCCTTTATTATTTGTGTTTATTATGTATCTAATTTGCTCTCTGAAGTTTATTGAGATGGTTGTTGCACCTATTTTGAGTACAGTGTGGCGCTTCAGTCCATGTACACTTTGTGTAAAGTGGTCAAATCAGGGCGAGCACCCTCACCTCTCCCATCTGTCCTTGGTGGGGAGTTCATACAGAACCCTCTCTCCTACCTGTTTTGGAGCATGCAGTAGTGCTCTCCCTTGATCCATTGTTAGGGGGAGCCAGCTCATATAGACTTATTTATTTTCATATAAGCAGTCAAAGCTGTTGACTCCTCTCCAAGAGCTCTGGCTGTGTCTCATACATTTTTATATGTTACAGTTTTCATCATTCTCTTCAGAATATTTTTTGTTTCACTGGTGGGTTCTTGTTTTATCAGGGGTTATCTGGAAGGTTCTTGCTTGATTTTGAGTATCTGGAGGGGGTTTCAGGTTCTTTGGTGTTTCGAGCTCTGGTTTAGCCCTGTGGTCAGAGGACGTGCGCATGGGATTTAAGCCCTCCTGGTCCCTGGCCTCGGTTGTTGCTGGTGCTCACTCGCGTCGGCTGCAGTCTCGCTGGTTTTCTGTCTCCTGGTCTGTGGGTCACACTCCCTGAGAGGAAGGGGTGCGGAGCCGCCAGCCGCAGCCGTTGCCAGCCTCAGCTGTGCCACTTCCCTGTGTGTCCTTCCAGAGTCTGTTATTGGGTTCACACACACCTTTAGGGTTTTCATGTTTTGATGAATTAACCCTTTGTCGTTAACCGACGTTTCTCCTTATCACCAGTGACGGTCCTTGTCCCAAGGTCTCCTTCGTTGCACTGTGTGTGAACTCCAGTTTCTTTGGCGTGTGCTGTGGTGGGCCTTTTCCTTCCTCTTACTTGTGACGCTTTTACCATGGACAGTCCCTGCTCTGTCACTGAAGTGTGTAGACTAAGCACATTGAGGGTGATAACCGAACGGCCAGCTCTGCCATCTTGTCTGACTTCATCCTTCCTCGTGTCTGTTTTGTTTGGGGTTGGGCTTGCTCAGTCCTCGTTTATCTCCAGTGTTTCCTAGGGACTGCCGTGTGGTGGCCTCTGCACCTTTAGCCTGTCCTGCAGCCGTGCCATTCGTCCCAGGGCCATGAGGATGCCTGGCCGTGGTGCCGTGTGTTTTGCTCTCAACAGACAATTATCTTTTATTTATTTATTTATTTATTTATTTATTTATTTATTTATTTATTTGCGGTACTGGGGATTGAACCCAGGGGTATTCTACCTCTGAACTACACCCCCAGGCCTATTTTTTGTTCTTTATTTTGAAACAGGGTCTCACTAAGTTGCGGAGGGCTTCACTAAGTAGCTGAGGCTGGCCGCAAACCTGCAGTCCTCCGGTCTCAACCTCCCAAGTACTGGGATTACAAGTGTGCGCCACCACGCCTGGCTATTATCTTTTAAAGTAGTTAAAAATTGAGAATAAAAGTCTCTAACATTTACTTACATATTTTCCAGTTTTGTTAATTTTTTTGTATACACCAAGATTTTCAAACTGTTTTACTCCATGACCCCTTATACTCTTAAAGATTATTACAGATCTCAAAGAGCTGTGTGTGTGTTGGGGGGGTACTAGAGATTGTATCCAGGGGTTTTCTACCTCTAAGCCACACCCCCAGCCCTACTTTATTTTTTATTTTGAAAGGGTCAGCCAGGCGTGGTGGCGTACGCCTGTAATCCTAGTACTTGGGAGGCTGAGACAGGAGGATCAGAGGTTCGAGGACAGCCTCAGCAAATGGTGAGACATTCTCATCAGCCTAGTGAGATCCTGTTTCAAAATAAAAATAAAATAGGGCTGGGGGTGTGGCTTGGAGGTAGAATGCCCTGGGGCTCAATACCCAGTACCACAAAAATAAATAAATAAAACAGGGTCTCACTAAGTCACTGAAGGCTTTGCTAAGTTTCTGAGGCTGGCCTCAAACCTGTGATCCTCCTTTCTCAGCCTCTAAAGTACTGGGATTATGGGCGTACATTACCACACCCAGCTTAAAAATATTTTTAAAAATAAGAAAATTTAAAGATATTAAAAATAGCTGTACACTAATTTTATCTTAGTATAACTAATGTTTTTAGTGAAAATAACAGTATTTTCCTAAACAAAAACACTTGAAGGTGGCAATATCTTACAATTTTGTAGCTTCTTTATAATATGTGGCTCACTAGAAGACAACATGATTCTACCTTTTTTTTAGCATTTAATTAGTTATGATACATTGTTTTTATTGAAGTTTAAAGAAAACCTGGCTTCACATAGATAAGCAATAAGAAGAGGGGCAAATATTTTCATTATCTTTTCAGAGAAGCGTACCCATCTCTTTTCTATACTACACCAAACTGAACAAGCAGTAGTTTCTCAAAGATTATTTGGTATTTGAAACCATCATCAATTACCTTTTTTAAAATATTGAGACATAATTCACATGCCATTAAATTCACCATTTCAAAAAAAGTACAATTCAAGCTGGGTGTGGTGGCACACACTTATTCCCAGTACTTGGGAGGCTGAGACAGGAGATTGCAAGTTCTAGGACAGCCTCACCAATGTAGTGAGACTCTCAGCAACCTAGTGAGACCCTGTTTCAAAACAAAAAAAGACCTAGGGGTGTAGCTCAGAGGTACAGTACCCCTGGGTTCAATCCCCAGTACCACACACGCAATAAAAGATAAATAAATCCAGAGGTTTTTAATCTGTTCACAAGGTTGTAAAGCTGAAAGCACTGTCTATTAGGCCATGAGGAAACTGCATCCGCATTAGTGGCCGCTCCCTGTTCCTCTTCTCCCCGGAGTCTCTTGGCAGCCACCAGGCTACTTCCTGTCTCTGGACTCCCCTTCGCTTGGCATTTCACGTAAACGGAGTCATGGCACATGTGGTCTTCTGTGCCTGGCCTCCCTCCCTCAGGTTAGGTTGCCAAGGCTCATCGTGTTACTGTGTGCTTCTGTGTGACGTTTCTTTTTACGGCTGCATGATATTCCACTGTATGATTACACCACATACTGTTTATCCATTCATCACTTGTTCAATATTTGTGTTGTTTCTACTTTTTGACACATGTGAATAAAGCAGTTATTCTAGTATAAGTTTTTGTGTGGATGACATGTATTTTCATTTTTTATGGGTGTGTGCCTAGGGGTGGAATCGCTGGGTCACATGGTCACTGTATATTTAATTTGTGTGTGTGTGTGTGTGTATGTGGTACTGGGATTGAACTTGGGCATGCTACCTCCAAACTACACCCCCAGCCGCTTTTATTTTGAAACAGGGTCTCCCTAACTTGTGGAGGGCCTCACTAAGTTGCTGAGGCTGGCCAAGAACCTGCGATCCTCCTGTCTCAGCCTCCCAAGTACTGTGACTACAAGCATGCACCACTGTGCCCAGCTGATATTTAACTTTTTGAAGAACTGCCACACTTTTCCACAGCAGCTGTGCCATTTTATATTCCCAGCGGCCACAGCTGAGGGTTCTTGTTTTCCCATCCTCGTTAATTACACTTTTTTTTACTAGCTTTCCTAGAGGGTATGGAGTGGTATCTCATTGCACCTTTCATCTGTCTTTCCCTAGTAGCGAGTGGTGAGGGCCTCTCTTTGTGCTTATAGGCCATGTCCATGTCTTCTTTGGAGAAATGTTTATTCAGACCTTTTGTCCATTTCAGACTGGATCCCTGGTCTTTTATGTATCCTGGGCAGTAGACCAGTGAGCGCATGTCCTGTTCTGTTAGCGTCTAGTGCAGCGTCTTTCCTGCACTGTTCCTGACTCTCACCACCATGGTTTTACAGCATGGGGCATCAGTCCCTTGGAGACTTGTTTCCTTGCGTGCAGACCTTCCGAGTGTTGCCACCTCTCGTGACACTGCCTCAAAGGTCCCTTTGTTGCCATCACTGCCCCATCAGGAGAGCCTTTACAGGGGCCCCTTCTAGTTCCTGGTGGCAGAAGCATGTTTTCCACGATTGTAATTTTTGCCTAAAATTTGTATTTTATCACTGCAAACAGCTGCTGTCAGTTGTTTGAAGTGTCAGGCGTGCTCCCTCCCCTGGTGACACCTCCCTGGCAAGAGACTGTCCTACAGGCATGTGCTGCTTCGCTTGTCAACTTGCCACTCACACAGCAGCCCCGAGGTCCCCATTGCCCTTGGGTGCACGGCAGAGGGCCTCGTGCCTGCTACCTATTGGTCACACAGGACGTGAAGAAACCATAATGGAGGGTGAGCAGAGCCTTGATAAACCTGATAGAGTTTTCATTGGTTCCTTGGGGTTTTAAGTGAAATGGGCTCCTTTTCAGCTGTGGGTGTCACCAGTGCCCTCTGGTGCGGATGCCTCCCTTGTCCGAAGGGCTGGTGGTGCTTCCTGGCTCTGTACTGTCAGCACTGCGAGAAGGTGCAAAGTGTCATGGTAGCTTAGGGACATAGTTTTGACCTTGCATAGTCTCTGGAGACCATTCCGAGTCCCAGAGGCCCACAGGTCCCTCCTGGAGAACTGAGTGGGAACATCTAGGGTTATTTTATTAATACAATTTTGATATTACGTTAAGTTAATAATGACAGGAGAGGAAAAAATACGTAAGTTTCTAGCTTTTTTTTTTTTTTGCGGTACTGGGGATTGAACTCACCAGGGGCATTCTACCTCTGAGCTACACCCCCAGCCCTATTTTTTTTTTTTTTTTTGCAGTACTGGGGATTAAACCCAGGGGCATTCTACCTCTGAGCTACACCCCTGGCCCTATTTTTTATCCTTTATTTTGAAACCGGGTCTCACGAAGTTGTGGAGGGCCTCACCAAGTAGCTAAGGCTGGCTGCAAACCTGTGGTCCTCCTGTCTAAGCCTCCCAAGTACTGGGATTACAAGCATGTGCTACCACGCCCAGCTAGTTTCTAGCTTTTATAATACATTATCTTTAGTGTTGTTTTTGCGTGGTCAGGGAGGCCTGACCCATGACCAGTTAGGCTCTGTAATAGCGCGTCTCAGTGGACTGTCCTGGGTCGTGTTTGCTGGTGCCGTTGGCGAGCATGTGCTGCGTGTTCACGGTTACATGCTGAGCTGCAGGTCCTGGTATTCTGCCATGCAGTGATATTTCTGTGTCGCTGGTCCAGTGACTCCTTCAGCAGGTGACCTGGGGTCTCTGGGTGGAGAAGTGGAGGAACGGGTACCAGGGCGGGAGAGCAATTGCCTTCTTAATGCGTTTTTCTTCTACTTTAGGTAAATCTTAAAATGAGAGAGATAACAGAGAAAGAAGTTAAGTTAAAACAGCAGTTACTGGAAAGTCCAGCTCATCAAAAGGTAAAGGGTAAATTTAATTTTTCTGGAATGCACTAAGTTTGTTAGTCCTAGTTTTAAAGAACTCTATCTGTCAAACTACTGCTTGCTTATTCTTTATTTCTGCTCTCCAAAACTGAAGCCAGCCTCTTGGTCTCCTGGTGGGCTGATGGTCTGCCTGGGTGAAGGGCAGCCTGGCCCTACCCTCCCACCCCTCCCGGGAAGTGTGAACTGCAGGAGGGTGAGGGTGTGGCTGGAGACTGCGCGAAGCTCAGGAGTTAAGGGACAGAGGCTCAGCCGCCAGTGAGGTCAGCAGAGGGGGACAGCTGCCCAGTGCTGACGGTGCCCTTGCAGATCGCCAAGATGGCCTCCAGGTGCCGCGTGGCTGGGAAGCCCTGTGCTGGGCGTCAGTCAGGTGGAAACGTGCGTGTTTGGGGAAGGGTGCAGCTGGGAGTGTCATGCCTCCCGGGCATTCGTCCCCATGGGCATCCAGGTCTCCCCAACCCTCAGGCGGGCACGTGCGTCCTCATGGGCACAGACTGAGCCCTCCCACGTCGGGTGGACTTCCCGCCTTGGTCCCGGCCCTCCCCAAGCCCCGAGGTATCCTTTGCTACTGCGAAGGATGGCGTGTGGAGGGCACACGTTGCTTTCCACGTGGATCACCTGGCGACGCTGCGTGCTGAGGTCAGGGACACTGGAAAGCTTTCACCTACCAGCGGCTGTCCCCACCTCTGCCGTGCGGACGCCGTGTGAGCGTGTGTGTCACACCGTCCCTGTGGACCTGCTCTGCTGACGCTCCTCTCCGCCTTCCTTCCCGCTGCCTGAGCAGTCTCCCTCCAAGTGGTATTGGAAGTTAGTGCCCGTAAGTGACCCCGAGCCACCAGCCGCCATCGCAGAGCCATCCTGTTGCCATCACGCGCTTCCATTCAAGTTGCTCGCGCTCAGAACTGTTTCTTGTTTGTTAAATGTCCACTAGGGGCTGTTGTCGCACTTCTCTAGTATGAGCGACGCCGGGCCGGGTGGAACAGGCGTCCCTCCACTGTCCCAGGTTCTTAGGAGCTTCTCTAAGTGACCAGGGTAGCATTCCCAGCAGAACAGATTCCTTCCTGGTAGAGCCCAGAAGGGCTAGTGAGGACGCAATGGCCGAATAGCTCTTTGTCCTTTGTCCCTCTGATGCTACATTGCCTAGCAGTGGTACCTAACACGACCCTCGTGCGCACACTGGGCAGTATGGTGGAGAAGGTGAGTCACCATGAGGGCGCAGGGGACTGCAGAGAGGGCTCTCTCCTGTGCTGCCTGACCCTCTCTCTCCTCGTCCCTGTGCCCACATAGAGCATGCCCTTGTTCCCAGGCAAGGGCATGAAATAGGTCAGCATAGACATGGGGGTTCTGGAGTTAAGAGTGAATTTTCACATAGAAAGAAATAAGACAGCTACCTCGTTGAATTTGGTCCAGCAGTTTCGGCTGGCGCCGCCTGGTGGCCGATTCTGGAAGCAGAGCCAGTTTGCCACCCTGTGCCCTAGGCGAGGCCTGATTGGGAGTGGTGGCTTTCAGACACATGTGCTTTGGCAGACGGCGTTGATGTGCCCCTTCCGCTGCCTGTGCCCTGCAGCTCCACTGTTTGCCCAGGGTATCCTGTAGACTCCCTCCTCGGGAAGCCCGGCTTCTCTCAGGATATGTTAAAGAGAAGGAAGAGGAAAGCGCGTTGATATCAGCTCATACTGGGATATTACTATGAGTCTTTGCATATGTCTGAACTTCTCGAGTCCTGAATGTGATTCAGACACAGGCTCTCAAATGCAGCTGTCCTACAGGAAGTGCACTTTCAGACGAGTTTCCTGAAAACAGAAAAATGTGACCAAGAACAGTGTCCCCTAAAGTTTCCTTTATTAGAGAGTGCATGACCATCTGAGCATGGTGTTCAGTAAATAGGCCAGTGAGGACAAGTCGGGTAAAGATGGCTAGGCTAGAGGTTTGCCTTACTATTCTATGCCCAAGGCTCAAATGACAGGTCTGTGAAGAAGCAGGTACGGGAGCTCCCTGGGCCCTGTTGCTCAGTGTTCTGCCCGGCTTCGCCCCACCGTCCATCTTTAATCGAGACACCATCTGCTTTACTGCATGGCCGTGCTCGCTCCCGTGTCCTCCGTGTCTGGAAGCCTGGCCTGGCGCATGCTGTGGTGCACTGCATGCTGGAGCCCGCGGACTTTGCACGTGTGGTACAGTATGGGGCGGGCAATCTGCGGTAGCGTGTGCGGTGGGCTCCGAGAAACAAGTTAAAGTGTGTGTTGAACCATTTCATTGACATAAAACAAGCCTTGTTGCTAAATTTAAAAGAATGTGTTAGAAATGTTTTATGCTAAATAGCATTATTGATTATTCTATATAGTATTCTTACTGGGATATCCGCTTGAAATTCTGGATTGCTGAGACAGTTCTTCACATTGAACTCCTCTGCAGAACTCTCAGGAATCCATAGTTCTTATTGTAGGCGCCTGGGTTTCTTCCTCTTGTTT
This sequence comes from Glis glis, assembly GCA_004027185.1. Classification (NCBI taxonomy): domain Eukaryota; kingdom Metazoa; phylum Chordata; class Mammalia; order Rodentia; family Gliridae; genus Glis; species Glis glis. Next base: position 29,219 of record PVJS01000231.1, read on the forward strand.
GTATTGTGTATCTTCTCACCCTGGAGAAAATGTGGCTGGCAGGAAGTGCCGTGTCTTCAAGTTGTATCGGGGCACTGATGCCGAAAGCGGGAGTGCACTGCAGGCCCGCGCTGACCGGCCCCACAGTGGCCTGCGTGCCACACCCTGGTCGGCTCACCTCCACCTCGCTGGGGAGCTCAGAACGCAGCACACGGCTTCCTCTGAGTGCAGGGCCGTGGAAGCCTGGAACGAGCATTTGTTTTATGAGCACTTGCATGGTTTAGTTTCCTATGCTTCCTTGCATTTCTCGAGTGGCTGGTGGTTGTATTATGAGAAATTTTGTCTAACCTGGTTCCCGAAATTTCTCAAACTATATAATAATGCTATTTATATTTTCTTAATGGCCAACGTTAGCGCTGATAATGCTTAGAACAGTAACTGTAGCTTGGGTCTTCCAAGCATCAGGATATTCACCATTTAACTTGTTTCTCATTAGTTGGTAGTGTATTGGCTTCTGGTAGTGTAAACATGCATTCTGTGTCCTTCCCATGTGCCTGCTGACAGCGTCGGTTTAGAGTTAGACTGGCCCTGGCGGCTGTAGCAACAAGTCGTGGCTACCCAGAGTAGCCATGCCACCCGGTTCCCTGGGTATTGACATGCGTGTTCCAGGCAGTGTGTCATCCAGACATCTGGACTTTCCAGGTGACTGCATTTGCTCTCCGTGTGTCTCTAGGCGTCGTGCGAATCCCGGCTTCAGCAATGTGCCTGTCGTGTCCTTGGGGGTGGAGCGATCTCACATGCAGAGACCGTTTTCTTTTATCGATGCAGGTCCGCTACCGGCGAGAGCACCTGTCCGCTAGGCAGTCTCCCTGCTTCCCGCTGCTGGAGGACTTGATGAGGGACGGCAGCGATGGCGCCGCTCTCCTAGCGGTGGTTCACTATTACTGCCCAGAGCAGATGAAGCTGGACGGTGAGTGGAGACGCATCCCTGCACGGGCCTGGCAGGCCTGAGGGAGAGTGACCGTGTGCACTTACTATCCCAGCACTGAAGGAAGTAAAACAACACCAAATCCTTGTGTCAGTTGGGACGCTAGCATATAGACCATACGCACAGAGACCACAGGAGGACCAGCTGTCCACAGAGCCAGCAGGTGCAGAGTCTAGCACCAGGACGCGAGGGCTTCAAGTAAGAGGTGCAGGGAGCACTGGAGATGGTGGGAGGAGGAGAGAGGGCGGTGCCTCAGGGGTGCAGTGTTCCCCTCGTCCTTGGTCACAACGCCTTACCCCCCTTTGCGTCACCCCTGCTGCGTGCAGTGCTTTTTCAAGTTCACGTCCAGCTCTTCCTTCAGGTGCACGTTGCCTGCCCTTTAGCTTCTCCTTTGGGGATCCTAAGGCAGAAGGATATACAGAGGATAGAGTCATTGTTCATGATGTGATGAACAGCTCGCAGGACAGCTCAGCTGTTGGAGCTCACTACAGTAGCAGCAGAGCATCAAGATGGAGTTTAAACAATGTCAGAATTACAGGGAGAAATCGACAAGCCGGGCATGGTGGCACACACCTGTAATCCCAGTACTTGCGAGGCTGAGACAGGAGGATCGCAGGTTTGAGGACAGCCTTAGCTATTTAGTGAGGCCCTCAGCAATTTAGTGAGACCCTGTTTCAAAATAAAATTTAAAAAGGGCTGGGGGTATAGCCTGGAGGCAGAATGCCCCTGGATTCAGTCCCTAGTACAAATGAATGAAAGAAAGAGCCACACGCATAATTTAACAGAAACTGATTGATGAGACATAAGAATTCAGTGAGACCATAGGAGACTTGAATACAAGGTAAACCAGTGAATCGGCTGTTGTGGAATAGCTCTTCTAAAAATAAAGTGCATGCAAACATTGACAAGGCCACAAAAGAAGCCACAACTGATTCCAGAGTCTCCCTCAGTCCAGAACAGTAGAGATCAGTAAGAAAGATGTGGCCTCTTTTCAAGTTTTCCTTTAACATCTCTAATGCTTCTAAACCAAAGGCGATACTCGTAAATGCATCCTGGGCTCTGGAAGAGATCATAGTGGAATTGCTACTGCCGGCTCTACTAGGGCAGGTGCTTTTATCCGTTTTATTCACTGATTTATCCAATCGCCTGAAATAACGTCAGGAGCAAGCACTTGTTGAACAAGCGAACAGATGTCAACTTTTTGGAACTTGAAGGACGCAGCTCGAAGTGGGATGTGGAGGGAGACGTGCCACCTCCTGTGTGCGCTAGAAACGAGGTGCGTGTGCTAGGTTCATTGTGGCGCCTTCGAAAAAGAACGTAGCAGAACCCCAAAGGAGGCCGCGAGAAGGAATGGTGAAGAGTAGTTTCTGACTGTTTCTCTAGTCAGAAGTCACTGAGGCACGGAGAGGAAGGAACTCACTTGCAGATTTTTCTTGGATGAAACCAGGGCACATCAAGACTCTGAACAGCAAGTCAACTAATCAGTTATGCTGTGTGCACTGCAAACATGTAACAACAAATCCCACTATTTGTATAACTATAATGCACCAATTTTAAAAAACTAAGCAAGAAGTAAGATCGAAGAGCAAAGAGGTCAGCCTGCAGAAGCGAGCCGGCTCACCCGCCAGAATCTTGGAGCAGCAAAATCAAAGTGCCGAGGAGCACAGCGGCGCGGACCGGGTCCCCTGTGCCTCCAGCGGCCTCTCCACCCACCGCGGGAGATGGGGGCTTGCTACGGGGAACTGAGCCACACGGGCACCGGGGCAGGCAGGGATGTGTTGACACACTGACACCGGGGCTTTTGTGCAAGCTGCTTCGGTCCCTTCTTGGCTCCACTAGTCTGATTTGTCCCACGTACGGAATGGAGGATTCTTCTCTGCGGAAGCTGGCCTTGGGGAAAGGCTTGGCAGTCCTCCGTGAGGCAGCTGGCCCTGCCCCATCACCTCTGGCAAACTGCTCATCCCCTGACACTGGGGGAAAGCCACAGGCCCCGGTGAGCACCCAAGTCGAGGATCTGTGCAGGAGAAGATGCAGCGGTAAGCGCGTGGAGACCAGAGAGCCGAGTCAGACTCTGGGAAAGGAAGTGTCACATGGTTGTGCCAGAACTAGACTCCAAAGAGCTCTGGTTGCTGAAATGTAAAAATTTACCGAAGAGCTAGCTGACAGAATTGAAGAAATCTCCCACAAGTAAAACAAGAAAGCGAAGACATGGGAAGAAGGGAGAAGAGGTGAGAAACTTAGAGATCCAGGTAGGAAGAGAGAACAGAGAAGATAGGAGAGGACCCAGTCAAGAAAAAATAGAGAAGAATGCCCCAAGGGAGCCAGTGACCAGGTCGTAAAGGTCACCAGGTGGGCAGCATGGTCACTGAAGGGCCAGGGCATAGCACGCTGATAGACCTGGAAGAATAGGAGACCCAAATAACTGGAAGGACAAAGCAAGTCACACAAGACAGGAACCCAAAGACATCAGACCCCACAGCCACAGTCCTGGAAGCAGGACAGCTGGTGGCGCCCCCAGAGCCCGGGAGACTCAAGGCTCTGCACAAATGAGTCCTCTCAAGTACGTCAGGGCTAGGGCTGAGGCCCAGCTCAGAGCCAACAAAGTCTATGAAAATGAGGCAAGTAGTAAATGCAGGAAACACCTGGAGAAGACACATAGGCAGAGGATTGTGTCACCAAGCTGTGAAAACAATTACACAGTCATGATGACACAGAACTCCCTCTGCATCTACCCACACATCTGGCTGGGGGGCCCCAGGGAGGCAGCTGCAGCTGTCGTCAGCCAGCACGGCAGGTGTAGCCTGCCCCTGGGCTGGGAGGCAAGGCCGGTGTCCACAGCAGGGGCCTGCTGGAACTCAGAGTTGTGGAGGAGTGGGGTGGACAAAGAACTCTTTTTCTTAAGCTTTTAAAAAATCCTATGTGTGATGTTTTAAAGACTTTCTCTACCTTGTTCAAATAAAAATTTTAAAATGGTAGACAAAATAGCAAAATAATAAGTTAATAAAATAGAAAAAATTTAAAAAAGAGCATATGTAAAACTAAAAGCTTGTTCTTTTAAAATAGACAGTCTTCTGGAAAGATTGATCGAGAAAAAAGGCAGAAGTAGCTGGGTGTGGTGGCGCACGCTTGTAATCCCAGTACTTGGGAGGCGGAGACTGGAGGATCCGGGTTCGCGGCCAGCCTCAGCTACTTAGGCCCTCTGCAACTTTGTGAGACCCGGTTTCAAAATAAAGTATAAAAAATAGGGCCGGGGGTTTCTGAGAAGACGCAGGAGCGGGGTGTGAGCCAGGAAGGAGGTGCCTCCCCCAGTGCTCCCGCTCTGAGCTTTGGTCCCATCTTGAATGCAGTGAGAACTTTAAAGAACCTGGGAATGAAGTCAACAAAAGGGATGTAAGAAACAAATGTAAAAACATAAGTGTACATTAGGCTGGGCGCCGTGGCACCCACCTGTAATCCAGGTACTTGGGAGACTGAGACAGGAGAATCGCAGGTTTGTGGCCAGCCTCTGTAACTTAGTGAGACCCTCAGGAACTTAATAAGATCCTGTTTCAAAATAAAAATAAGCTGGGCGTGGTGGCATATGCTTGCAACCCAGTACCTGGGAGGCTGAGACAGGAGGATCGCAGGTTGGCAGCCAGCCTCAGCTACTTATGAGGCCCTCTGTGACTGTGGGACCCTGTTTCAAAATAAAGAATAAAAAATAGGGCTGAGAGTGTAGCTCGGAGCTAGAATGCCCCTGGGTTCAATCCCCAGTACCGCAAAAAAATAATAAAAAAAAATTAAGCTGGGCGTGGTGGAGCGGGCTTGTAATCCCAGTACTTGGGAGACTGAGACAGGAGGATTACAGGTTAAAAGCCAGCCTCGGCAACTTAGCGAGGATCTCAGTAACCTAGTGAGACCCTGTTTCCAAATAAGATATAAAATCAGGCTGGAGATATAGCTTGAAGGTAGAATGCCTTCAGGTTCAATCCCCAATACCAAAATAAATTAAATAAATAAATTAGGGCTGGGAGTGTAGCCCAGAGGTAGAATGCCCCTGGGTTCAATCCCCAGTACCAAACTAATAATAATAATTAAAAAAAATAAATTGTAGCCGGGCGTGGTGGCGCATGCTTGTAATCCAAGTACTTGGGAGGCGGAGACTGGAGGATCCAGGTTCGCGGCCAGCCTCAGCTACTTAGTGAGGCCCTCCGCAACTTTGTGAGACCCGGTTTCAAAATAAAGTATAAAAAATAGGTCTGGGGGTGTAGCTTGGAGGTAGAACGCCCCTGGGTTCAATCCCCGGTACCGCAAAAATAAATAAATAAATAAATTGTACGTTAAAAGCTGTCAGAAAAAGCCACGACTATTCTATAGTACCTGGGAAGACTTCAGCATTCTTAGACACCAGTCAGTAGCCTAAAAATCATAATTCTCCAGATTGTTCTGTACATTTATTGCCAGTCTAATAAATACTTTTGTTTTCATAGAAATTGACAAGGCGATGCAAAATTTAATGTGGATAGCTGAGTGCGGTGGAGCAGGCCTGTATCCCAGTACTTGGGAGGCTGAGACAGGAGGATTGCAGGTTCGAGGCCAGGCTCAGCAATTTAGCAAGACTCTCAGCAACTTTGTGAGACCCTGTTTCAACATAAAACAATTAAAAAGGCTGGGGGAACAGTTCCAAGGTAGAATGCCTCTGGGTTCAACCCCAAGTACCAGGAAAAAAAAATTTTTTCTTGTGGATGGATGAAGAAGGCCCAAAGGAGCAGACAGTGTTTTCTGACATTTTGTTTGATTAAACTGTGAGTTTACAGCAGAGCCATGAGGGTTCCTGCGTGCTTCTCACTCAGATTTTTCAGTCTTCTCACGTTGGTGTGAGTGGCTTGGAAGGTGGGTCGAGACCTGGCCCCACACCTGGCCAGGTGACGGCCTCGGTCCTGCTCTCCTCATCTCCGGTCTCCCTGCAGCTCCTCCGCGTCGCTTCCTGCGTTGTCTCCCTTCACCTGGTGTTTTGGAAGAGCCAGGCTGCTGGGCTGGTCACCTGTCCCTCGGTTGTTGGTCTGCTGCTCCCTTCTGCCCTGTTCCTGTGTCACCTTAGGCACCGATGGGGATGCATCCCAGGGTCCCTGACGCTTGCGCCGTTCACCTGGTTCCGGTGGCATGTGCTGGGTTTCTCCACTTTAAGTAATAATTAGTTAATTCACTTGTGGGAGAGGCTTTGGACTCTGTGAACTCTCCTTTCTCGTCAGACTTCTCCTGCGACTTCCACCCACCCGTGTGTTTCCAGCCTCATTCTCCTTTGTATTTGTTAGTTAGCATTCTGCTGCAGGGGAGAGCCTCTCTTCTCCCCATTCCTTTATTTATTCCTGCGTTGAATTGTATCTCTATGGCCTCATAGATTCTTATTTTATTCAGTGGGTTATAATTCATTTCTTTTATTATTTATTTTGTTGCTTAAATTGTCCCATATTTTAGCCAAGTTAATTTCAAATAATGAGAATGTGGGGCTTTGCTCTGTGAATGTCGTTTTGTTTGTCTTTACATCAGCTACAGCAGTGTGGCTGTGCTCAGGACACTCACATGGAGCAGAGGAACTGTGCTCAGAATGCAAAATAGAGACACTCTTCAGGCCACTGGGGTATTCGGGGGCTCCAGCCCAGGCCGAGGGAGGAGTGCTATGTGTGGGGACACTCGGCCACTGTGTCACCTGACCTCACACACACGCACCCGCGTGCGAGCGGGAGAAACACCCATCCTTAGGGTAAAGATCTAAAAGCCACAGTTAAGATCTTTGAGAAGATTAAATTTATGTGTACTTCTAATCTTTTGAGGATTTTCCCCTTAGAAATAGAGTATTTTGTAGCCGGGCGTGGTGGTGCACGCTTGTAATCCCAGTACTTTGGGAGGCGGAGACTGGAGGATCTGGGTTCGCGGCCAGTGTCGGCGCGCAGTGCGTGCGCGATCTCTCCTCTCCTCTCCTCTCCTCTCCTCTCCTCTCCTCTCCTCTCCTCTCCTCTCCTCTCCTCTCCCTCTCTCTCTCCCTCTCTCTCTCCCTCTCTCTCTCCCTCTCTCTCTCCCTCTCTCTCTCTCTCTACCTACCTACCTACCTACCTACCTAGTGAGGCCTTCCGCAACTTCATGAGACCCGGTTTCAAAATAAAGCATAAAAAAATAGGGCCGGGGGTGTAGCGCAGAGGTAGACCACCCCTGGGTTCAACCCCCAGTACCGCAAAAAAAAAAAAAAGAAATAAAGTATTTTGTGTGTGTGTGTGTGGGGGGGGGATACTGGGATTTGAACCCAGAGGCATTCTACCTCTGAGTTACCCCCAGCCCTATTTTATTTTTATTTTGAAACAGGGTCTTGCTAGGTTGATCAGTCTCAATACTTGCTGAGGCTGTCCTTGAACCTGTGATCCTCCTGTCTCAGCCTCCCAAATACTACAATTACAAGAGTGTGGCACCACGCCCAGCTCATAAGTCTACTTAAAATGAGTTAGTTGTCCAACTCCTTTGTTTTTGTTTGTGGTACTGAGAATGGAACCCAGGGCCTCCCGCATGCTGGGCAAGCTCTCTGCCACTGAGCCACATTGCTGTCCCTCCCTTGTTTTAAGGAGACATATTCACAGGTAAAGCAAACCTGAGTGGTCAGTGCAGCTGTCCCTGCCCTCCAGCTGTGCCTGCTGCCCAGCGGCTCCTGCCAAGCAGCACCGGACATGGGCAGCCCCTTTTAGTGGTCCCAGGCGCACTCGCCTCTGCTGCATTTAATGGTTGGGAGTCAGTGTTCCGAATTGTCCTATGGGGGGGACCGCAAAGGCCCCCACTTCTTCATGGGGAGGCTTGGACTGCAGAGTGTCGTGATTTGGGGGATAGTGACCGTCCTTGACATTGATTTTATGCTTTTCCCTATCCCCACCCTTTGCAAACATGGAAATAACTATGCAGAGGGTTCCTGATTACTGAAGGAAAACATTTACTAGCTATGTGCAGCAAAGCTCTTTTGTAAACTAAAAGGTGATTGCCACTGGGTGTGGTGGTGCACCCCTGTAATCTCAGTACTTGGGAGGTTGAGACAGGAGGATTGCAGGTTCGAGGCCAGCCTTGGCAATTTAATGAGACCTTTAGCAACTTAGCAAGACCCTGTTTCAAAATAAAAGGGGCTGGGGGTACCTTGGAGGTAGAATGCCCCTGGGTCCAATCTCTAGTACCGATAAAAAAGAAAAAGGTGATTGCTATTGTTCATTTCTGGAAAACTGGTCTTAAAATCTCAAGTGATTTCTGTTATGTTTAGGTGTCAACCATTAAATTCAGATCCTGGAGATTTCTGCACTTTTTCCTTAAGCATCTTCTATGTTTCATGACACTTGTAAAAGTTAGTGTATTTTTACATTTATTTATTTATTTATTTATTTATTTATTTATTTATTTTTGTGGTACTGGGGATTGAACCCAGGGGCATTCTACCTCTGAACTCCACCCCCAGCCCTAATTTTTATTCTTTATTTTGAAACAGGGTCTCACTAAGTTGCGGAGGACCTCACTAGCTGAGGGTGGCCGAGAACCCCGATCCTCCTGTCTCAGCCTCCCAAGTACTGGGATTACAAGCGTGCACCACCACGCCTGGCTGTTAGTGTATTTTTAAATCTCTTTACCTTCTCTACCTCCATGTAAGATGGTTTCAGTTCAGAATTATTTTTGTATATAACTCTTCTGAAGCAGAACATCTGTATAATGAATTCTAATTCTCTGTCTGTTAGATATATGCCTGAAGGAGGTGCCGTCCATGGCTGACAGCCTGTATAACATCCGGCTCCTGAGAGAGTTCTCCAACGAACATCTGAACAAGTGCTTCTATCTGACCCTGGAAGACATGCTGTACGCGCCGTTAGTGTTGAAGGTAAGGGAGGAAGGGCGGCCGGCACACAGCGGCCTCAGAACCGCCTGCGGACAAGTGCTTATCTGTCCTTGTTTTCTGTTTTTGATTTTCTTGTAGCCAAATGTTATGGTTTTTATTGCTGAGCTCTTCTGGTGGTTTGAGAATGTCAAACCAGACTTCGTTCAGCCCAGGGATGTTCAGGAGCTGAAGGATGGTGAGTGACGACGTGGCGTGATCGGAGAGTCCCTTGGGAGACGCCAAGGGCTCCAGGGGGCCCAGCAGGGAGCCTAGGGCAGACCCAGTGGCCAGGCTTAGGCTTTCTGTCTGCTCTCTGGTTCTAATATGTGTTCAGTGTAATATTTGCAGCACTTGACGTTACAGAGTACATGAAACCAGTTTGTAGAGAAGTTTGGTGTCAAATAAAAGTTGAGTTATTTTCAAATGTGCTTATAAACGCTGCATCTTTTTCCTGTGCTTTTTGCAAGTGTTGTAAGTAACTATAGATAACGTGAATATTTCTGTAAAACTGCTATTTTTGCAGCTAAAACAGTGTTACAACAGAAGAGCAGTCGGCCCCCTGTCCCTATTTCCAACGCTACCAAACGCAGCTTCCTGGGCAGCCCCGCTGCGGCGAGCCCGGCCGACCTGCCTGCCCAGCTGCCAGCTGAGGGCGGCCACAGGTACCACCTCCACCCAGAAGAAGCCGAGTGTCTGTAAGTCTTTGTGCATTCAGAACTAACTCACCACCTTGTTTCCCTTTTTGTGGTAGCTTGAAGTTTTGATTGAAGTTATCTTTTAGTTGGTAACACATGGAGTGTAAAAGAGCAGCTAGTGGCAGCTTGTCCTCCTGCCCTGTCCCTCTGGCCACTCGGTCCTCTCCCCAGAGGCCAGGAATGGTGCGCGTCTCTTACACCCACTGGCGCAAAATCCTGTAAAGGATAGTACTTCTCCATTCTCCTTTCCACAGTCAAATACACTGTTTAAAAACGACCTAGAGAGTAGAAAATTTGAAATAACGGTTTAAATTTGTTTTGAAATAGAGTCTGGTAGAGTATTAAAAATTAAATGCTCGTGCATTTCAAGTGCTATGAATTGTTTTCTCACAGAGATAGATCCATCCATAGGAATATCAATTTGCTTCATTAACTTCACTGAGCAACTAATTTGGTTCTGGTGAAAAAGCAAACAGCTGTTCAAAGCATTTTTTTTGAAAGCTGATTTTCATCATCAAGGCCTAATTTGGTAAACTATATCCTGGGTAGATTGGCTGCTCCCAGGTCAGTGGGGACTTGGGGTGAGGATGAAGGAATCTGTGTTTGGAGTGTGAGACTCATGCTGTGGGGCAGGAGGCCTGTACTTGTTCCAGCCTGGGTCAAGTTAGCACACCCAGAGGTTATTTTTCATTATTATCATTATTTATTATTACTGTTTGGTGCTGGAGATTGAATGCAGGGCCTTACTCTTGCTGTGTAAGCACTCTGTCATTGAGCTACGCCCCCATTCCAGAGAATATTTTTTAAATGGGAAGGCATTTTTAAAGTGTGGAGATTGAGTTGTTTGTTGGGATTTGAGACTAAAGCAGTACTCAGGGTGATTTGAAGCAATGCGTGTAACTGAACGGTTCCGTGAGACCGCGTGGCATGGGACTTGGGTCATCTCAGGCTGGCCAAGGAGGAAGGAGTTGTTGGAGCCTGAGAAGCGGTTCAGGCAGTGCTGGTCAGGGAGAGATTTGACGTGTTCTGTGTGGGGCTAAGACCCGGTCATGGGTCCCTGGAGCAGGGGTGGAAGCTGTGGCTTGGAGCCTTGGAGCACAGGCAGTGGCTGAGTGGGGACAGCACCTCGGGAGCAGAGCTACAGGCCACACGGTGTGTCCTTTCTCCAGTCTTTTCCTGTGTCTGTGGTCAGCTTCGACATTTGCATTGTGTGTGCACGGAAGTTGGTTTTAAGCAGAGTTGGTGTTGCATAGACATACTGCCTGGAGATCTGCTTTCCACTGACAGTACTGTGAGAACTTTCCCATTCATCGAATTCTTCTACTGAAATTTTTTTGTGTGTGTGTATGTGTGGTACTGGATATGGAACCCAGGGACATTCTACCTGTGAGCTACACACCCAGCACTATTTTATTTTTATTTTGAAACAGGATCTCACTAAGTTGCAGAGGGCTTCACCAAGTTGCTGAGGCTGGCTGCGAACCTGCGATCCTCCTGTCTCAGCCTCCCAAGTACCTGGATTACAGGCGTGCACCACCGGCTCACTGCAGTTTTAATTGCAGCTGTGCCGTAGTTATTTTAGCTGCTCCCAGCAGTGTATGGGCTGCAGGGTTGATTACTTTTGCCTTTCAACGGAGCCCTGCCCTGCTTGCCTGCTGGGCTCTGGGTTCTTTGTGCCCTCCACCCTTCCTACTCGCAGCTCTCTTGGTGTCCTCTCCCTTCTCTCTCCTCCCCTCCCTCTGCTCTCTCTCCCTCTCCATCCCCCCTCCCACCATTGTGTTTCTCTCTTCTGACCCTGGACTTCTCTCTGCCCTTAGACCCTAGCCTGGTAGCTATACCCAGCATGCTAAATGTCCCCGCAACTCTTCCACCCTGCCCACACCATTACAGCATGTCCCTTGGCAAAATTCTTCCCAAAGTGAAATGGCCAGAGTTGCCACCCTGTAGTGTGGGTGTGGTGACTGCGGGGAAGCCTCTGCCAGTCCCCCACAGTCATGGCTGCCACTTCACTAATACCGCCCCAAGGTGTGCTCTGTCAGTGCCTTTTCTGTACCTGTGGGTCTTTACCAGGAGAGTCTATCTTCACACCCGGCTCTGCACACACCCTGACCAGTCTGTTTCTTAAGCTGTAATCCAAGAAGGAGGAAAGGTGTGGACAGTGTGGGAACCCTTCATGGGTGTTGCCATATTGGCCTCTAACACACTCCCACCAGCAGCGTGGGGGCACCCCTGCTTCTCCGCGTGGTGGGTTCATGTTCGCGGTGCTCGTCAGTGTTTTCAGAGTCGGTTTGATTGGTGGGATCATCGTTGTGGTCTTCATTATCGCTAAAGTTCCCTGGTTTTTCACTGAACCAGTAACATGCAGTTCTGGAAATCATGATTTTCATGGTCGCTCTTACTATTTTTACTTTTGCTTGTCTCAAAAGATAACCTTCCCTGCATACTTGAATTTTGCTATTGGAATTTGAAACTGGCTGTATTTCACACCACATCCAGAAGTCAGCATGTTCCCTGTTTTTAGATTTTGGATTTATATCTCAAGTTTGAAGTTCTTGGTACTTTGGGTTCATTTTTATAGTGGTTAATTTTTCCCAGAGAACCTATAAGCTGCTCACCACTTGGTATGAATTCATGATAGTCTCTATTGTTTTATGTGCATTTGCTTTTGAACTTGAAGTCTGATAAACTCGTGATTTTTCTCTCAAATTCTTTTTCCATTTAGTGGGAAAGGAACTTCTGCCTTTAGCCCATCCCATCCTTTATTGCCACTGAGGCAGAAACAGCAAAAAGCAGCACAGGCAGAGGACACCCCCGGTGAGAGCATAGTTCCCTCTCCGCTTTCCCTTCTCTTACTTCTTACCATGGTTTAGCAAAATAATGTTTCTCAAAATCGAATGATCTGATTCTGGTGTTGTAGTTTCAGTTAAAGATGGCAGAATAAATTTGAATTTGTGTTGATATACCTTAGAATTTATATTCTTAGAGTGAAATGCCATTAAAATCTAGTAAATTCTATGTAGCAAACACAGAACTGCTGTACTGTACCTAAGCACGTTCACTTAGCGTTCTGGTTATCTTGTGTTTTGGACTGATTACTATTCTGTCACACGTTACGTATTCACACTATTGAAAGTTGGGTTGTTTTGATTGTTTGCTCTCCTAGAGCAGCTTTGGTATACTAAGTGACAAGTCATTTCCTGGAGAAATGGTAATCACACTGAAAGAATTAAAAATGGTGCAAAATTGGTTACTTAACCCTGAACATGTTCATTTCCTCCAAACTGCAGATCAGCGGCATCGATCTAATTCTTTGACCCGAGTTGATGGTCAGCCACGCGGCACGGCAATAGCATGGCCGGAAAAAAAAAACAGGTGAATCACTTTGGAATGACCTTTCTATTTGGGGTGTTCATGGGCTGACGCGGCAGTTCCCAGATTCCTTCCAGAGACCCCTGCAAGGTCACCGAGACCCTTTAGGGAGCTCGCGAGGCCCAGGTATTTTCATACTAGTGTCAGGATGCTACCTGCCCTTTTCCCATTCCCGTCCTCTCACGAGTATACTGTGGACTCTTCAGTGGCTATGTGAGATGCGGTGTCATGACAGATGAGAGCGTCCCGTCAGGTAGCAGAGAGATTTGTAACTCTATACTCGAAATTTTTTTTGCCACATAAAATATAGTTTTCGTGTAATGGGCTTATTACTGTGTAATAAGTTGATCCCAGGGGCATTCTGCCTCTGAGCCGGACCCCTAGCACTGTTTTATTTTTTATTTTGAAACAGGGTCTTGCTAAGTTGCCAAGGCTGGCCTCAAATCTGTAATCCTCCCATGTCAGCCTCTCAGGTACTAGGATTATAGGCATGCATCACCATGCTCATCTTATTACTGTAATTTTTAATCAGTGTTTAAAAATATTGAATCTTTAATTCCTAGTATGATAAATAGAGATTGATATTGATAAGTATAATAAAAGCTTTTGGGGATCCTTGGGGATTAAAGAGGTCTGGGACCAAAATGTTCGAGAATCACTAAACTAAAATTGTCTCTGAGCTGGCATGGTGGCGCACACTTGTAATCCCAGTACTTGGGAGGCTGAGACGCACTTGTAATCCCAGTACTTGGGAGGCTGAGACAGGAGGATTGTAGGTTCATGGCCAGCCTCAGCTACTAAGTGAGGCCCTCTGCAACTTAGTGAGGCCCTGTTTCAAAATAAAGAATAAAAAATAGGGCTGGGGGTGTAGCTCAGAGGTAGAATACCCCTGGGTTCAATCTCCAGTACTGCAAAAAAAATAAATGTCTCTGGTTTTCTTTTGCCCCGGGGAGGAGTTTATTTAAGTCCCCTGCACATGAGATTCATTTTCTCTCTTTATAAATAGAATTCCCATTCCCAGGCTGTGTTGAGTGATCCCTTGCCATAAATCAGTGGGTTTCTCCTCCATGTTTCAGGCCTGTGTCCCAGCCAACACCCTTTGCTCTCCACCATGCTGCAAGTTGTGACGTGGACCCTGGCTCTGGCGACAGCATCAGCTTGGCCCGCTCCATCAGCAAAGACAGCTTGGCATCCAACATCATTCATCTGACCCCGCAGAACCAGCCCCAGCCCACAGCCGGAAAGAGCAGTGGGAAAAGCCTCCTGAGCAACGTCAGTATTGAGGATGAGGAGGAGGAGCTTGTGGCCATCATTAGGACGGATGCGTCTCCCCACAGTGGGGACCCAGAGGGCCCCAGGGCCTCGCCTCGGGCCCCAGGCCTGGCGGCAAGTGCCAGGTCTCCCCAGAGACAGGCGAACACCTTGGAGAGTAAGCCCGACAGCTTTTTCTTGGAGCCCCTGATGCCAGCGGTGCTGAGGCCAGCAAAAGAGAAGCAGATTATTACTAAGGAGGACGAACGTGGAGAAGGGAGGCCCAGGAGCACCGCGTCGAAGAGGTCTAGCGAGGGCCCCCAGCCCGTGGTACGGAGGAAAGCGACTAGCAGTCACGGAGCTCGCGATTCCAGTAGGACTTTCACCCCTATTCCTTGTTCAGAATTTGCGGCCAGCATCGACCCCGCAGAGGCGGGGCTGCGGTCAGTGGAAGCTGGGGGCGAAGTGCGTGGGGGGCCTCTGGCCGTTGACGGACTGGAGCCATTACCTCAGGGACAGTCTGCCGATGGCTTCTTCCTTCACGCAGGCAGGGCTGACGAAGACACAGAGCGGAGGTTACGTGTTGGTCCCAAGAGCCCCAGCCCTCATGACCCGGAGCCGTGGACCATCCTGCGGCCAGATTCTGACTCTGACGTGGGAGACATAGAGGACGGGGAGCAGGATTTCATTGGCGAGGACCATCCTGTGGTCTTGAGCAGGTACGCTGGCGAGGAGGAGTCGGCCAAGCTGCAAGAGGACATGAAGGTGAAGGAGCACGAGGACAAGGACGACGCCAGCGGCCGCTCCAGCCCGTGTCTGAGCACCACCTCTCAGCTCAGCAGCGTGTCCATGGCCAGCGGAAGCGTGAAGATGACCAGCTTTGCCGAGAGGAAGCTCCAGCGGCTCAACAGCTACGAGACCAAGTCCAGCACCAGCAGCTCCCAGAAGACCACGCCGGATGCGTCCGAGAGCTGCCCGGCACCTCTGACGACGTGGCGGCAGAAGAGGGAGCAGAGCCCAAGCAGGCAGAGCAGGGACCCCGCCAGCCTTCTGGCGTCAGAGCTGGTGCAGCTGCACATGCAGCTGGAGGAGAAGCGCAGGGCCATCGAAGCCCAGAAGAAGAAGATGGAGGCCCTCTCCGCCCGGCAGCGCCTGAAGCTAGGCAAGGCCGCCTTCCTGCACGTGGTGAAGAAGGGGAAGGCGGAGGGCAGCCCGCAGCCACTGAGACCGGAGCACTTCACCAAGGAGTACTGCCAGCACAATGGGGAGGACTTGGACGACGGCCTTTCTAGAGCTGAAGGCTTTCTTGTCAAGGAACAGCAGAGAGAAGACCTCAGCGAGCCTCAGGACGTGGACAGAGAAGGCCTGGCCTTTATCCAGCCCCATAAACCCAAAGACCTCTCCGCCTTGCACGACGTGGAGAACAAAGTGATTTCTGCCGCCCTCCTGGAGGACAGTGTTGGCGAGGTGGTAGACGTGAATGAGTGCGACCTGTCCATTGAGAAGCTGAACGAGACCATCAGCACGCTGCAGCAGGCCATCTTGAAGATTTCTCAGCAGCAGGAGCAACTCCTTATGAAGTCCCCGACGGTACCAACCCCAGGTTCTAAAAATAACTCGCAGGACCAAAAAGTAAAGGCCTCAATCCACTTTGTCGAGCCGCTGTCTCCAACCGGGATGACTGGTCACCGCAAACCCCCTCGCCTGGGCCAGGGCCGGAACTCCCGTTCAGGAAGGCCATCTGAGCTAAAGGTCCCGAAGGACAGGCAGCAGGGCTCCTCCAGGAGCAAAACCCCGACACCCAGCGTGGAGACCCTCCCGCACCTGCGGCCCTTTCCTCCAAGCAGCCACCCGCGGACGCCCTCCGACCCGGGCTTGGACAGTGCTGCAGACCCTGGCAGCGACCCCTCTGAGAAGTGTCTCTTTGACAGTTACAGGCTCCATGATGAAAACAACCAGCGGACATTTCTTCTGACCTCTTCGAAAGATGCAAACATTCTATCAGAACAGATGAGCTTCAAAGAAGTTCTGGATACCAGCGTGAAAGAGGCAGGGCTGAGCTCCTCCGACATCTCAGGGAAAGAACATGTCCCCGTGGAAGAGCCGCTGCGGAGCAAGGCCAGCCTCATCGAAGTGGACCTCTCCCACCTGAAGGCCCCGGATGAGGACGGAGAGGGGGCGGGCCCCGACAGCGCGGTGGATCTTGTTAGCGAGAGCGACCAGAAGCCTGGGGTGGGCTTCTTCTTCAAGGTGAGTGAGTTAGTGGCACCGCTTCACGTTAATTGCAAGGCATTAACCAAAACGTAGAACAGATTCCAAAGAGCCAGGGAGGAAGCAGGTTTGGCTTCACGGCCCCAGAAGGCTCGGTCCTGAGAATCCAGCTGTGCCGGAAGCAGCCGCAGACAGCACACGCACAGGAACATGGCTGTGTGCCTGCAAAGTGCTTTCATACCCTGAAGCTTGAACTTCATGTCATCTTCAAGTATGGAAAAATATTTTTCTTTTGATGTTTTTTCAACCATTTAATAATGTAAAAACTGTTCACAGCCTGGTGGCTCTACAGAAGCACTTGGGCCAAATTTGGCCTTCAGGATAGTGTGCCGCCTCCCTAATGTGGACAGCCTGGGCAGGTAGAGAAACTTTAAAAGCATTTTTTGTAGCCAGGCGTGGTGGCGCTCGCCTATGATCCCAATACTTGAGAGGCTGAGATGGGAGGATCGCAGGTTTGAGGACAGCCTCAGCAACTTAGCGAGACCGTTTCAAAATAAAATAGGGCTGGGGGTGTAGCTTGGAGGTAGAAGGCCTCTGGGTTCAACCTTCAGTACCTTCCCCCCCTCAAAAAAAATTCAAGCATTTTTTTCTCTATCCTTCAACTCAACTTCTCTCTTGGGGATAAGGCCCCCCTCTTCCGCTTTCCTTCTGGCAGTGGCAAAGGCAGACCACACCGTTCAGTCTTCAGATGCACGCTCTCTTTGGCATTTGTACCTTTAAAATGTAAATGTAATCGACTTGGGTATTGGCTCATATTTTGAAAATAAATAGTTTTCAAGGCAACCTGAATTCAGCATGAGACCTTTGGAAAGTGGTGAATGCCTTTTGAATGGCACGATTTCTTTTCCATTTGTGTAAGCAGTTTACAAAGATACACTTATTTATTAGTTAAAAAGAGTAAAACTTTTGGGCTCTGCATTAACATCTTCTGAGTGTACGTGAAGGCTGCTGGGTTGGAGAGTTAGGGGTGCTTCCCTGACTGACGACAAGATGACTTCTATTTACGTAGGATGAACAGAAAGCAGAGGATGAACTTGCCAAGAAGCGCGCGGCCTTCCTGCTCAAACAGCAGCGCAAGGCTGAAGAGGCCCGTGTGCGGAAGCAGCAGCTGGAGGCGGAAGTGGAGCTCAAGCGGGACGAAGCCCGGTAACCTCCTCGTGCACGGGCACGCGTGGCCCCCGGTTCTGCTGCTCACGCCCGTTGCCCCCTCAGCAGGCATGAGCTGTGGTGGCAGACCTCTGTGAGGGGCTCACGCCACGTGCTTCCCTTGGATGACCTGTAATGTCCACAACAGCCTGCGAGCTGTGTTTTGTCCCCACTTTGGGCACACTCGAGGCCGCCAGGGTGCCGTGCAGGAAGTAAGGTGCCCCGGTTTTGGGTTACCGAGTGGTAACACCGGTGGTTTGGTCCAGGGCTCTTTGACCACTGTGTCCCCTCAGCAAGACCTGTCCCCTGCTCAGCTCCAGTGACCCATTGAGAGAACCCAGAACAAGCACCTGGTCAGGTGCTGCGGGGGTGCAGGGGGCAGGTCCCGGGACTTGTTCTTTGGGAGAGTGCCGTACTCAGATCTGTGGTGGACCTACTTTGTTCTCAGGCGTAAAGCTGAAGAGGACCGAATACGGAAGGAGGAGGAGAAGGCGCGGCGAGAGCTCATTAAGCAGGAGTACCTGCGGAGGAAGCAGCAGCAGATCTTGGAGGAGCAAGGGCTTGGCAAACCTAAGTCCAAGCCGAAAAAGCCAAGGCCAAAGTCTGTGCATCGGGAAGAGTCGTGCAGCGACTCAGGAACCAAGTGCTCCTCCACCCGTAAGCAGCCAGGTGCAGCCGGCACCACGTCCTTCACACGTGGAAATGCTGCACTGGGGTTTTATTGTGTGGTTTTTTCAAAAACTGTGTGAGGTGGGAAGGGCGCAGGGGATTATTCCACTGTGCAGGTTAGAAAGCTAAGACACACGTGACACTCTGGGATGGTGTGGCGCATCCGATGGTGGGGTGGCCAGGTCTTCCCTGTTGCTCCTTCTCTGGCACACTGAGAAGCTCTGCATACCTGTGGCCAGGGGAGCCGGGACCTGTCCAGTGGGAGTGTTGCACACACTGCCTGTTTCTTGTCTCTGCAGCTGATAACTTGAGCAGGACTCATTCTGGCTCTAGCTTGTCCTTGGCCTCCGCAGCGACGACAGAACCCGAGAGTGTCCACTCGGGGGGCACACCTTCTCAGCGGTAAGGAGGCCAGCGCGCATTGGGAAGGGGAGACCTGTGTGTGAGAGCTGGGCGTGGTGGTGCACACCTGTAATCCTAGTACTTGGGAGGCTGAGACAGGAGAATAACAGGTTTGCAGCTGACCTCAGCAACTTGGCAAGGCCCTCCGCAACTTAGTGAGACCCTGTTTCAGAATTAAAAAACAAAAATAGGCTGGGGGTGTAGCTCAGAGATAGAATGCCCCTGGGTTCCATCCCTGGTACCACACACACAAAAAAGAGAACTATGTGAGAGATGCTTTTGTAACTAACTTGATAGAACTTCAGACATACAGAAGAGCAGCAGTGATTTCACAAGGAACCCCTAATCACCAGTGGCTGAATTTGGGGACATCCGCTCTGTCGTCCCGTCCCTCGCCCTCCCTGCCCCATGTGTGCGTCCATGTTCTTAATCACTTAGGAGAAAGCTGGAGGCATCTGGCCCTTTACCCTTGACAGCCTGAGTGCATTTCCTTGAACAAAGGCATTTTCTTGCATTACCCTAACTGTCAAACCAGAACTTTGATCTGACCCACAGTCCGCATCCAGCTGTCTTCAGTTGTCCCATAACATCCCTGACTGCTGTTCCTAGTCCAGGTCTGTGGAAATGCTGTCTCTCTCAGTGTCCTTTGCCTTTGTTGACCTTGACATTTCTGAGGCTACAGGCCAGTTATTTTGTAGACTGCCCCATCTGGCTCCTGAAGTTAGATCGAGGTGTGCACGCACTCGGCCGGGACAGCCAGCAGGAAGCCGTTCTCCTGCAGCAGGCCAGGCAGTCCCATCTGTCCTGTTTATTCTGACCATTTAAGGTGGTGGTTGCCATTTTTCCACTAGCCATTAAAAATTTTTGTGATTAGAAAGTAATTTTCCAGATGATGCGGGGACCTGTGCAGACATCTCTGAACTTTTTCTGGAGGGCTCTAGGAACCCGTGCCCTGGCGCACCCCCTCCCAAGTATTGCTAGCCTCCTGATGTAGTCCCTGTGTTTATGTGTGTGCATCGTGGGGCTGTGGGCTGCGTTCTCCTGCCTGGTCACAGCCCAGTGGCTCCTGCTTGTCTCCTGGGCTTTGCGGACGATCTCTCTGAGGGCCTTGGAGCTTGCTCTGGTGGTCAGGCACTACCCAGCCAGTTCCTCCCCCGGCCCTGTCTGCCTCCCTTTGGAGAGCAGCAGCCTAATGTCTGAGCAGCTCTGTCCAGTACCTGCTGCACATGCTGGGGACATCCCTGCAGTGCAGCTCAATGCCAGCAGGAAGCCGGCACTAAGCACAGGTTACCAGACTGGGTCCACCGTGGTCCCTCCTTCCTGGGTCCCATCCCTTGCTTGATGGTGGCACAGATGGCCCGAACTTCATCCTCTGGCTCCCAAGCCAGGAGCACTCTGGGCCTGAGGCTGGTGAAGGCGATCCTTCTCCTGTGAAGGGGTGGCCGCACTCCGTCCTCTATCACTGCAGCCTCGAGTGTTGCTCTGTGTGTCTTCCCAGAGTGAACATGTGGGCATGTGTGTGCTGACCCTGCTCGTCCACCGTCCCCGGAAGCCGCCTCCTGCAGCAGGCACGCCTTACCCTGCTGGCGCGGGGGCCTGTCTTGGGCCACTTGCTGGTTGTGCTGCGAGAAGTGTGGCCTGTGGCTCCACTGCCCTTGTCCTTTATCCTTTCCTGCCCACAGAGTTGAGTCGTTGGAAGCCTTGCCCATACTGAGCCGCAACCCTAGCCGGAGCACGGACCGGGACTGGGAAACAGCATCGGCAGCCTCCTCCCTGGCCTCGGTGGCCGAGTACACAGGTGATAGCCACAAGCCCTCGTTACAAGTCGTTACGCACGTAGCCATGTACCTTGGTGTGGTGTTTGAAAAATAAATGGTCTGTATTTGGGTCTAAAAGATATTTTTTGAGTTAAGCGTTTATTCAGTGGCAGAGCTGTGCCCTCCCGTTGGTGTCTGTGGCAGGGGCACTGCAGCTGAGGGAGCCCTGGCCGTGCTCCGTGGTCTACCTGGCTGGTGTGGCGCTGGCCCCAGCTGCATCAGAGTGGCGCTCAGGGCAGGGTGTCATATGCCTGGGCACTTGCAGCCTTTGGCTTTTAGAGATTATTTCCTGGAGTTGTCATTTTCATAGTAAAGAAACTGAAATTAGAAAGTGGATAAGTTGTTAATTACTTTAGTCTTTTATTGATTTTTTAAAAATTTACAACTAGGACTTCTCTCTAATAGATTTGAAGTGGTCCTTATTGCCCATTTTCAAAAAAGCACAATGTCCATGATTGTATTTTTCCATTTCTTGATTCTGAGAAATTGTTGCTTTTCTTTTTTGTGTCCATGCCTTAGAATTTTAGTAGTGTGAATCTTGGCTTGGTTTTCTTAGGTCCCAAGCTCTTTAAGGAACCCAGCAGCAAGTCAAACAAACCGATCATTCACAACGCCATATCCCACTGCTGTCTGGCTGGAAAAGTGAATGAACCGCACAAGAATTCAATATTGGAGGCAAGTACCACATCTTACCATGACGCTTCTGTGTGGAACAAAGGGGCGGTGGGTTCCAGGTTCTTGTTGAAAGAAGGCACCACGCGGCTTGCGCAGAGGAGTGCTCCCTGGTGGTGCGCGCTGCCTGCTGTTCAGCAGCTGCTGGGGCTTTTGCTCCCGACGAGGAAGGAGCAGATGGCTGCGTCCTGTTTTGGTCCCAGGGCCGCAGTGGGGTTGGTAGCCTCAGTGAAGAGCAGAATTTTGACATAAAGGTTGGACCCATACAAACAAACTCTCAGGGACAGTCGGGACCTAGAGCAGGGCCTTCCAGGCCAGGGGAGAGGACTTGTCGCCTGTGGAGATGGGGAGAGGGCAGGGCCAGGGTCCTACGGGCCACATCCCTCAGGTGGATGTGGGAGCTGGTTAGACATTTTTGGAGTCGAGAAGTCGTGGACGCAGTGAAGACAGTGTGAGTAGAGACGAGGTGGGAGGGCAGCTGCCTGTGCTGCCGGAGCGGCCCTGTGGTCAGGCAGGAGCAGAGGAAGGGCGGATGCGGGCGCCACCCCAGGTTTTGGTTTGGGTCGCTGAGAACTGGAAAGGTGGCCTCAGGCGGAGCGCCGGTCCTCTTGGCTGTGTTTCCTGTCACCTGG
Organism: Glis glis; assembly: GCA_004027185.1. NCBI lineage: Eukaryota > Metazoa > Chordata > Mammalia > Rodentia > Gliridae > Glis > Glis glis. Next base: position 50,983 of record PVJS01000231.1, read on the forward strand.
GCCCATGTCTGCTGCTGGAGCGGGTTAAAGGTGAGATGGTGGTGGCCTCACCAGGTGGAAAGATCCAGAAGGCAGGTAGAAACGAAGGGCAAAGCCCAGGCCTGAACGTCCTTCATAGTGGGAAGTGTTCTCCTGGGGTGAACAAAGGTGGGCAACCCCGGTTCACTTAGTGAGTGCTCACCGTGTGCGGCCCTGCCTGGTGCTGCTTTGGGAGCCAGGTGTGGGCACGTCGCTGAGTGGGGTGCTCTCCGGGGAGGGGTCACAGATGGCTTCTGGTAGGGCTGATGGCAGACAGTGCTGGCCCTGGGGGCCAGGCTACCTCTGCCCTCGAAGCGTGTGGGTGGCCACATCTGGCTAGTGAGCTGAAGGTTAGAGACTGATGAGCAATTTGGAAGAAGTAAAAAGCAAGAGGCATCAGGGCTGGGGGTCAGAGTCCAGGGCTAGCCCCAGTGCCAGCAGGTTGGGGTGGCCTGGGAGACCCCAGGTCTCTGCCAAAAGGGAGAGGTGGCCGTGCCGGGTGAGAACGCACTTGGAACCAGTGTTGGTGGCCAGGAATGCTGAGTTCCCTCAACTGCTCTGATTTGAGAACCCCTCTGTGCATCCTGGAAGGGGGTGTGGAAATGGACACTTGCAGTCCAGGAGCGCGTTCTAGACTGGCTGCTTGGACCGGCGGGAGTGGAGCCAGGAAGAGGCGGCACACCATCTTTGAGGGTTATCAGTCTTGTGTACCAGAACACCATCCCATATCTTCTTACGGCTGAAAAATACTCAGTGTGAACTGCGCACGTGCTGTTTATCCATTCATCCGTGATGGGTACTTGGGTGGTTTCTAATTTTTGACTAGTATCGGTAGTGCTGCTGCGAACATTTGTATACGGTTTTCTTTTTTTATGTGGACCTGTTGCATTTCTCTTGTATACTTGGGAGAGGAGTTTCTGGGTCACACGGTGACTGTGTTGGACACCCGTGTAGAGTGGCTGGCCTCTTTCCCATAGTGGCTACACCATTTCGTATCGTGCATCCTCGACACCGCCCCTGTGGTCTTTCGTTCTGGCAGTCCCATCAGGTGTGAGGTGGTGTCGCATCCTCCCGATGACTGGTGACGGGGAGCATCTTCTCGTGCGATTCCTTGCTTCATCTTTGAAGCACTTGCTCCCTGCTTACCTGTACTTCTTGGGTAAAATCCCCACTGAGGGATAAGCCATGGCCTCCTCAAAGAGGAAGACACTTGTTGATGTGAGGTAGCTTTCCTCACAGGTGGCACTTCCCGCCTCGGTGCGGTGCCCGTTAGGCCTCCATGGGGACCTGGGGTGCTAGGAGTGACGCTCAGGCACTTCTCGTCTCTCCCCTCCCCACACAGGAGCTGGAGAAATGCGACGCCAACCACTACATCATCCTGTTCCGCGATGCTGGCTGCCAGTTCAGGGCACTCTACTGCTACTACCCCGATACTGAAGAAATCTGCAAGCTCACTGGCACGGGGCCAAAGAGCATCACCAAGAAGATGATCGACAAGCTGTATAAATACAGCTCGGACCGGAAACAGTTTAACCTGATCCCCGCCAAGACCATGTCCGTCAGCGTGGACGCGCTCACGATCCATAACCACCTGTGGCAGCCCAAGCGGCCCGCGGTGCCAAAGAAGAGCCAGACTCGTAAGTGACCGGCGCAGGGGAGTCTGCGAGGATGTGCTGGCGGGACCTGCGCTCACTGTTTCCGTCCACTGGGTACGAGTGTGTGGAGTCACAGGTCTTTCTCAAAGAAGCTCTTAGACAACAAGGAAATCCCCACTCGCCTCCCAGCACACGGGGATGCGGGGCGGGGCTGGCGCCCAGGAGAAACGCCGCTTTCGGTGGCGCAGCTGCTGTGGTCCCTGCTGACCACTGAGGCCCTCGGTCGAGGGACATACACGGAGTGAGGTCCCTGGCCACACGTCTCCCTCGCTTGGAGCTCTTCAGGATGGGTTAGATGCGAGCTGCTCCCTGGCCTCCCCTCGCCCCTTTGCACATGCCCGATACCCTCACGTTGGCCAGCTGTACTCCGTGTGCTCCTAGGGCGGAGACTCGCTCCCCGCTCAGGGGGTCGAATGTCTTCATAAAAGGAGTTTGTATGGGAAGTCTTTTTCATTTGAGAAATTGTATAATATTTATTGATTGTGTCTACTGCCAACCTTTATATCCAGTTCTAAGATTTCTGAAAAAAAAAATCCTTATTCCTTGCTGCTCAGAAAAAGTTTACTGAAAATATCAATTCACTAAAAGCACTGAAATGGGCAAAGTCTGTCTTCTGCTAAAATAACGTTTACAGATGAGGAGAGGCCTGCTCCTGCTGCGGTTGTGAGGGGGCGTGGCCGAGCTGGTGCTGGCCTCGTGGGAAGCAGGCCGCCGAGCCAGCCACCGCACACCGAATAAGTTTCGGGTAGCTCGCTGACGCCTCGTTCGCTTTAATAAAGACACATCTGGGTACAGTAGCGTATCTTTCGCTCTGAGCATGTTTCTCCTGAGAGGTGCTGGGCTTCGGCCAACAGTCCCTTCGTGGTGTTGTGACGTCCTGACTTGCCTGCCGCGGCTCTGGCTCCTGGAGGAGCGGCCTGCTCTGCAGGGCGTGCGTCTCAGGTGAGGTTGCTGATTTTGTTTCGTTGCCTATTTAAAAATAATTACGTGGTTATTTGCAGTTATTCCAGAACTCCAAGTAAGTGGAATGGCTTTGGGTTCTTTCCACATGGGTCCCAGTGGCGGCCGATGCTTCTCCAGAGCAGACATTCCCAGGGAGCAGGCGCGTCCCAGCCCGGCCGCGGCGCATGGCCCGTGGCGCGTGGTGTGTGGCACGGCGGAGACACCTGCGTGACGAGCAGCTGCTGGAAGACCCTGGAGCCGCTTCTGTTAGTTTTGCACATATTTTCTTGGGAGTGTTACTTGAATCTATCCTGAACTGCAGAAGAAAATTAACAGTAATAGAAAGAAAAAGTTAGAGACAAGTGTACTGTTACATAATGTTAGATAGGCAGAAAAGTGACGGAGCTGTGTACAAAGGAAGGAGGGAACACGGTACAAAAACACTAGAGGGAGCCGAGGTCTTACTTTGGGTTTCCTCATCCTGTGGGGGAAAACACAGTCTGTTTCGACTCTGTATATATTGTGCTGGGCGTGGCGCTGTGTGTAAATAAGTCACTAAAGGCTGTACGAGTCCTCCAGTGCTGAGCATTAAAGTCATGAACGTTCTGTCACCGTGCGCCCACACGTGTGCTTTATTTCTTTCTCACTATACATTTGCTATCACCTACTTCTTTTAGTGTAATAAAGTAACGACTGATCTGCTGCGTGCTGACCCCGTGGATGGGGTTGCCCGACTTACTGGCTGCTGTGCCACCCAGCTCCTGCCTCAGGCTGTGGCACGTGCTCTTCATTTCACTTATTCTGTTGAAGTCAGTGGGATTGTGTGTGTGTGTGGGGGGGGTACTGGGGATTGAACTCAGGGGCATTCTACTTCCGAGCTACACCCCCAGCCCTATTTTATCTTTTATTTTGAAACAGGGTCTCAAAAAGTTGCGGAGGACCTCACTAAATTGCTGAGGCTGGCCGCGAACCCGCAGTCCTCCTGTCTCAGCCTCCTAAGTACTGGGATTACAAGCATGTGCCACCACACCTAGCCAGTTATTTTTAATGAAGAATTAGAAGTACTTCCAGGATGGAGCTAGAAAATTGCATTCCTCCTGAACTAAGTTCTGGGTTTCTGGATGTGGGACATCCTGGATGGCTGCTCAGTGTTCAGGATTGCCCCTATGCGGCCCCTGGCGGGCCCGAGGTTGTCAACGTCCAGGCCACCTCGCTCCGTGGCTAGAGATACCTTCTCTGCCTTCTTTGCTCATTGGCATGGCAGCCTTTTCATTATTAGGGAATGTTGTAGACATGGGGCTTGTTTTTGTGGTGGTAATTTTAGGCCTTTCTGGCTGGGGTGGTGGTATAGCCATTACTTTGATTAATGAAGTAAACCAAGGTGTGGCCCTGTGTACAAATGCCACACACATCCTGAGCACCCGTGGTCCAGTTGGAATTGTGTGGCAGGTGTCCTATGGTGGGAAGGCCCTCAGTCTTTCGCTGCCTATCAGATGCCAGCAGTGCCCAGGCAAAAGCCACGCCCCGTTTAGGGTATGACTTTGTGAAGGAAGTATCAGCCAAATGATTCAGTATGTGGCCAAGCTTGTGCAGACCCCCAGGAGCTGAGAAAGGTTGTTATTTAAGCTATAAGGAGCTTGATGTTCCTCACTCTTTTACAAATAAATATGTAGACACATGATTTATGGCCACACGTATGTATGTAGATATGGGGTATCTGTGTGGGGTGTGTGAATATGAGGGTGTGTGTGCACATGTGCAGACGGATGTGTGTGTGTATACATGTATGTGTGTGCACACTGAAGACACCTGATTCCAGTGTGTCCTGTTGAACTTTCTGAGCACGTGACTGCGGTGTGGTGTCTCAGCAGATGTTTCAGGCCCCGGCTGTATTCTTCACTCGGGCGACATTGAAACGTTACTTCAAGATTATACTTTTATTCCCTGAAACTGGTTGTTATTTGGAGGAAAAAGTATTGAAATAAAATTTTCTGTACAAATTAATCAGCGCGGGTACCTTTTACAGATTGACTTTATTTTGTGAAATGTGTTTGACCTGCGAGGCACAAGACTGGCATCTCAAAGTGGTTTTGTCGTCTTTGTGTTTTGCACGTGGAGAGGGCAGTGGCCCAGCTTGCCGGTGTTGGACAGGAAGCACAGCGCCATGGCCCTCTGGCCTCTGGCCGTGCGTGCTCCTCCAGGCGTCGGAGGCACCCTGCAGGTGTCTGAAGCAGAGGTGTGGTTTTAGGGCACATCAGGGGTCTAGCATTGCATGTAGTGCTGTGTAAGGAGCCCTCACTGTCTCCTGGTGTCCAGGTGGAGGCACAGAAGGTTCTAGATGTGCAGGCAGCTTTTATTGGCTTGGTGACCAGTGTCTCACGGGATACAGACCCTCCCTACCCCCAGAGCCGGATACGTCCACGGCTCCTTGCGGGAGCTCTGGGCCCGGGGTTCTCAGTGGCTAGCAGAGGCCCATGGAATGCCCGTCTGCTCCGTGAACGTCCATGGCTGGCCTAAAGTGGCGGTCCCCCACCTGTAGAAGTGATGGCTCCCTCCCTCCCCACTGTGAAGATGCTGCTTCAGCCAGAGGCCAAGACCACGAGCTACAGACACGCAGGAGGGAGCAGGCCCTGCTCTACACACAAGTCAGGTGACTTCCCAAGGATGCCCCCCCTTTTCAGAGTGGGGTCCCACGGGCTGCAGCCCTGCCTCTCGGCCCAGCAGCTAGGCAGGTGGCTGAGCAGGGTGCTGGGCATGCGTGCAGGAGGCTGAGGGCACTGAGCATGCGCTGCCTGGGTGTGGCGGGCTCTAGCCCTTCTTGCTGCAGGAGATGGCAGGTCGCTCACTGGTGGTCCCAGGAGCTGCTGGCAGGGCAGTGGCCGCTAGTCACCTTAGCCCAGTGTCAGCTACCTGCCTCTCAACCAAGGCCCAGGACTCCCTACCTGAATCTGAACAGCCCCTCCCTGCGCGCCCACCTCTGCTCTGTCTACCTCAGCAGGACTTCTAGGCACTTTTTGAGCAGGCAGTTTCCAGACAGGCCAGGAGTAGGGCGATGAGCTGGACGCACAGCCCGGGCACATCCACCCTGAGCCTCAGCATGTCCCACCCTGCCAGGCAGGCCCCCAGCACATACCCTGTCCTTCCTGACCCACCAGCCCACCTGAGGATCGCGTCTGCCCTGGTGTCGGGGAGGGGCCGTGCCTGGGCCCTGTGGTCCTTCCCCTTTAGCCCGAAACGGACATGGTGGGGTGCACACAGGGCCCCATCTGATGTCGCCCTGCCCCCCAGTGGGAAGGTCCCCACCTACTGGTCTGAGATGAGCTGTGCCCATAACAAGCCTGGAGTCTCTGCCCACCTCAGGGGCGTGCTGGATACAGGGGCGTGATTCATGTGCAGCTCATCTGGAGCTTCCTGGACACTCGGGACCCTGACCCCCACCAGCCAAGCTTCCTGCCTACCAGGAACTAGTTTTGGAAGAGCCGTGCTGGCCAGCCTGGGGACCAGGGCTTGCCTGCGAGATTGAGAGTGGGACCAAGGCAGGTGTTTTTAACCCTTAAAATCGTTGAGACCCAGGTGTCCTCCAGGCCCAGGCGCAGAGCCTCATAAGATGCATGCCTACAGAATGCATCCATTTAATAGAAGGTTCTAGCTCTGACAGTACAAACCAGGAAGAGCAACAGAGGCAGTGGCTCAGGAATACCCACAGCGCCCGCTGCCCAGAATCTGCCCGGAGTCATCTCTGGAGACCCTGAGGGCAGCAGCCCAGGGCTCATTGTGCTTCTCAGATTGGATGTTTAGAAACAAGGCTTTGCTTTGAATGCTTTGAAAGTGACAAGTGGTCCATGGAGATGCACCGTCTCCTGCCTCCATGTCCCCAAACACCATGGCTGGAAAAGCTCAGTGTAAAAACAGGAAACTGTGACCTCATTTAGGGAGTCACTGGCTGTAGGGCCTTCCCAGGATCTGCCAGTGGGGGCCGCAGAGCCCTACGTGGGTCCAGCAAGGGGCATCCAGCCAAGCTCCCAAGGCCCTCCTCTGCCCTCGACCTTCTGGAAGGGGCTCAGGACAGTAGCAGAGAGCATCCCTTGCTTGTCCTTCCAGGGGCTCAGTCGTGCAGAAGCTGGGATTAGACTGGAGCGTCAGTGGGTGTCCACAAGAACACAGCTGCTCTGTGTAGCAGGGCCTGTGCGGGACTCCCGGCGCCAGGTGCCAGGTGTGAGGTCTCCCCTCCTGGTGCACTCCCAGCCCCTTCCGGCAACGCCCAGGTGTGGCTGTGCCGGGCAGTGGGACGGCGGTGTCCAGGCCCTGGTCACGAGTTGCGGTACATCTGTGTAAAGAGACATGGATGGTACAGATTTGTAAAAATAGGTTAAAAAATACTTCCGCCAGCTTCCAAGGCCGCCTGGGCGTGGTCTCGCGCCTCAACTCCGTGAGGATTTCCTTTCTGGGGTCAAGTCCTGGGAGGCACCGTGAATGCAGGCAGCCTCCCTGCACCCAGCCGGCGTGCAGTGTCCACACGGCCCCCTCCCGAGCCCTCCTTGTGGACCCTGGGCAGGGCACAAGACCCGCTCAGCTGCCCTGGCGTGGGCTCCACAGGGCCGGCTCAGAGCTGGGTCTCATCACGTGTCTCTGGGTTGCAGGACGACAGCTTGTGGCTGCAGCTGCTCTTCCGGCTCTGGGAGCTGCTGGCCACGTGGGCCAGGGGGTCAGAGCGGATGAGATACCTGTGGAGGAGAGCAGGGAGGGCCCTGAGGCGGCAGGCTGGGCAGCCTGGGCCAGGCCTCTGCCCACTGGAGCGCCGTCTCGGGCCTGCTCGGGGGAAGCACAGGTGTGTACTCACACAATGTCGTTGGGCTCCAGCCTCGTGTCGGGCGGGGGGTTGATGAGGACGTAGGAGAGGGTGTTCTGGTTGTCGTTCATCTCATCTGCAAAGGACGGCCAGGTAGAGTCACCACTCAGCCGTACTGCAGGGGCCCCAAGGGGCCAAGAATCTCCCCAGCTCTGGCATTCTGCCCAGCCAGGGCTCTTCTCCCTGACAGACACCGTCCCCAGCCCCTCCCCGCGCCAAGCAGGGGTCAGCCGAGCAGCCAGCATCAGGCGGCATCTCACCAAGGTGGGGCCCTGAGCAGAGGCACCAAGCACACCTGCACACACCTGCCACCTGCATGAACCCAGGTGCACTGGCACACACGCCTGCACACCCCCTTGCGTGCACCTGTACACACCGACGCGCCTTCATGTGTGCATACCCTGGATACGCCCACACACAGACACCCACAACGCCACACCTGCACACACACCTGCCCCTTCATGTACACCTCACACTGCACATGCCCACACACAGGTGTGTACACTCCTGCACACACCGACACATACCGCACACCCCAGTACACCTGCGAACACACCTACATGTATATGACCAGAAGCACCTGTACACACCTAACCCCAGCCCTCCAGAGCATGCTCGGGCCTTCTCCCACCCTCCCCAAAGTGCCCGGCAGGTGCCATTGTCCCTGGGGACCTGGGCAGGCCGCCCCCACTGCCTGGGCTCAACCCTTTGCTTTGAACTCCAGACCTGAGCACCCATCAGCCCAGGGCACCCACTGGACTCATGGCTCTAAGAACAGGGCTCCCCGCCCACTTGGGGCCGTGATGCCACCTGTCACAGGGGATAGCCTAGCACCCAGCTCACAGGGTAGCTGAGGACGGTTCCAGAGGAACACCAGTCATCTCATAGATGTCTGTGGCTGGCCAGCAGGGTACCCTGACCCAAGACAGGGACACAGATGGCCATTGCTGGAAGTGGCCCTGAGTGTATGAGCCTCCGTTTACCCTGGGGATGTTTGAAGACAGCCCTGGACTCCAAGGACAAAGTATGGTGGTGAACCAGGACAGGGCACCCTCTGCCCTGGCTCCTCCCATTTTCCTCCTCTGCACCATCTTCTCCCTTGGGCCCACGCTGGCCGTGGCCACTGGAAAGGGGGCAGGACCCAGTGAAACCGGGAAGTGGCGGGGTCAGTTCAGCAGGGCCAAGGGATGCCGCCCCTCCCACCCCGAGATGGAGGCTTCAGAGCCACCACAGGCACTGGGGCGGTGCTCCGAGCATGCAGAAGCATGGGCACAATGTGCTCCTGGAGCGGGAGGGCACAGGTTGGTACTCAAAGCCGGTGGACAGCTTCAGCCAGGAGGCCAGCTGCGCCCAGGACACACTGCACCTGGGGCAGGTCAGCGGAGCCAGTATCTACATCCACATCTGTGGGACAGGACAGCCTGACTGCCCTGGGTTGCACAGGATGGGGCATCTGTCCTGTGAGCATGGCTGTGTTTGCTCTTTTCCCAAAACCCACAGCAAGGGCTCCCCAGGCTCTTTGGTGGAGGCTACTGGCCTCTGACTGGTGTGGCTCAGGCTGGAGGCCCCGTGGGTGGCGTGGCCTCCCAGGACCAAGGGTGGGCCTGCAGCTCTGGGGTGGGTGGCAGCAGGGGACCCTGCACTCCAGACCACAAGCCAGCAGGTACCACTGTGGTATGCACCAGCGAGGTACATACCATCTTCGCTGGGTACATACCAGCAAGGACACTGAAAATGAGGGGCCAGCATGCATTCACCCCAGTGGGTGGGCCAGTGTTGTATGCCTGGCAGCTGTTCCCCCAGGTCTGACCACTGGGTCCTTACCCCCACCCCAGCCTCAGTTTCCTAATCTGTAAGTTGGAGGTAACTGTGAGGCGCTTCAAGGGGCTGCCCGGGCCAGCTCCAGCAGAATCTAACCCCTGGCTTCTCATCCTGGCCCCAGCACCACTCAACATTAGCACCTGGGGGACGCCATGGCTGTGTCCCACCTCTGGACACACACTGTGACTGTGTGTCCCCCTCCGGAGCCCCAGAACCATCGCACTGACCACGCAGGTGGCTGTCTGTAAACACCCAAGACTGAGTCTTGCGGCCCTGTGGTGAGCCTGGGCTGCCATGCCTGCACCGTCCACCCAGCCCAGGAGCCTCCGCGGGAAGCAGATGTAGATGGTGCAGGAGGGGCACTGCTCATGGATGCCGCCAGCCCTGGATCTGAGCCCGCAGTGCCTGGCAGGGGGCCGGTCTCCCATGAACACCGGCGTTGCTTTCAGGATGAGGAAAAGCAGAGCCAGGGAGGTGCCAGCTCTTGGTCTCCTCAGACACCCATGCCATCCTTACAAGCAGGTCCCACCTGAGCTAATGCCCACGTGGGCCCAGGGGGCCCCTCAAGCTCCCTGGTCACCTGTGTGGAGGGGCAGCACCAGAAAGGCTGTCCAGCACTGAAGCCCATGGCCTGGACTCTGGCCCGAGCTCCAACTGAGGTCCCTGGCTGGGTGGGGGCATAGGCATCTCTTGGAGGAAGCGGGGTGCCCAGCATCACTGGAGCACCCAGGTGAGAAATAAGGTGTGGACTGGCTTGATTCAACTGGGCAGTCCCAGTGTGGGGTGGACGCCAGCCGTCCACCTGGCTCAGGCGGCCCACAAAGCCTGCCTGCCCCTTGCGGCTCAGGGCGGAGCAACCCCCAGGTCCCTGCACTCATATCTGCAGGTTCCAGCCCAGGCTTCACCTGAGCTCTGCCGCGGGGCTCGGGACCCTGGCTTGGGGGGCTCAAGGACCTGGGACTGGGAGGCAAAGGCGGATGGCTGGTTCATCCTATACAACCGAGCAGGATGCAAGTGCTTGGGGTGAGTCCCAGCAGGGGGCGGCATGGTCCACCTTGCCTCGACCGTTGCAACGGCAGCCTCGCCAGGCCAGGGAAGGCTTAAGGTCTGTCTGTGAGCCCGTGAGGCCCTGCCCCACAAGAAGGGCCCGGGACCCTCTCTTGTCTCTTCTGTCCACTGCCTGGCACAGTCCAGGCAGCAAAGGGTTGGAGGGTCCCCTGTGCAGCAGTGTCCGCCAGAGCAGAATTACCTTGTAAATATCCCAGGTTTACCCGATTCATGACATCACTGGCTGTTAAATTTGCTACGTCCTCTATAGAACACACAGGAGAGGCACAGACAGAAACAGAGAGAGAGAGAGGGAGAGAGTCAGCAAGCAGCGGTGTGGCGGGTGGCATAGCGTGGCGGGGAGCAGCACAGGGGCCCCTGAATGCAGGAGGCCACCCACAGTGCCATGGCGGTGGCCAGCATCTGCTGCCTCGGAAGTGCATCGATTGCCAAGAGTAAGCCGGCCCCTTCCTTGCCAAGCTCTGGTGGGTGGGCGGGAGGTTACAGAGGCCAAGGGGGGCGCAGGCAGGGCAGGCTCTGGGTCATGAACGCTGGACCCCCTGAGCCTTGGAAACGGTCACAGCAGGACACCCGGGCACAGACACTGGAGGGACACTGAATCTGGGGTGTGGCCGTGACACCCTCCATGGTGTCCACTTGCTGGAGAAGGCTCTCCCAGGCCACGCTATTCTTGGACCTAGCTGGCAGTGGCGTTGCTGACAACGGAGACAGTGAGCATGCTCAGGGCGCATAGCCGGCATCCACCCAGCCCAGTGGCCCTGGCAGCGCCCTCCAACCCAGGTGACAGAAGGAAGCAGGGCAAGCCTGAGCGATGGCTGGGTCCTACATGGACACTGAGGGCAGCAGAGCTGGAGGGAGGGTATGGGCAGTGGCACAGGGCATAGCTGGGGAGCTCGGGCCCCCTTGGGCCTCATCAGTGAAGGGAGCTGAGCTTCCGTCCTCTGCCAGCAGGGTGCTCTTGGTCAGAGTCACCTATGTCACCCCAAACATGGGGCAGAGATGAGGGGGCTGCAGGAATCTGCTCACACAGGTCACCCCGAAGCAGCAGAAATGGGGTGGCCATGCCCCAGGAGGGACAGAGGGCGTGGGCCACACTGACTGCCAGGAGGGCCAGGGCAGGGATGGGTGGGCCTGGGTCTCTACAAGATCACAGCATTCCTGCTGCCCGGCAGGACTAGCCAGGGCTGGCCTGTCTGTCCCTTTCAGAGGCACTGTGCTTTCCAGATCAGCCTGGCCCTGCCCACCCACAGTCTCCTCCTCCAGGGTGCAGACTCAGTCCTTTATAGAAGGGGAAATTGAGGGCCTGGGGGCAGTCGAGTGAGTCAGTTCCTGGGGGCTCCTCGCCCTCCCCACACCAGCAGGCCCTGTCCACTGTGCTTCCTTGCCCTTCACTGAGTGGGGCCCCACGGCCACCATGGTGCCAGAGCCAGCCTGCCGTGGGGGACAGAAAGAATGGCCAGGAAGACAGTCATACGCGTGGCTGGACTGCAGGGCACCGCCCCTGTAGCTCCCAGGCCCACTTGTCTGCACAGCCTGTGCCCGCCCTTACCGTAGCCGGAGGTGGGCAGCCCCAGGTGCTTCATGCGGTTCTTGACCAGCTCGGAGAGCTCCTGGCGCTCAGAGCGCCGGTAGAGGCTGAGGCGCTGCTGGCTGACCCATTCGGTGGCCGCGGGCGCCTTCCCCGTGTGCTTGCTGCTCCTGCGGCTCAGCTTCCGGGCCCACTGCAGGCTCTTGCGCCGCAGCGGCGGGTGCTCAGCCGGGTCTCCACCGCCTGCCTGGCAGCTGTGGATGCTGCCGGGGCCAGGTCGTGCACCCCAGGGCCCCTTGGTCTCCCGGGTGTCTTCACAGTCCTCCATGTTCACTGAGATCTGGGACTGGGTAGGCAGGAGGGTGTGGGCTGGGGCAGAGGCCAGTGTGGGAGCACTGGGATGCCAGGACGGGACGGGGAGGATAGGCCCAGGCCCAGGGTGTGGGTACCTTACTTCTCCAGCTGAGAAGGGGTACGGGGCCCTGGGTTTCCTCCCAAGTCCCAGCTGCCCAGCCTGTGGCCCTGTCCCAGTTGTGGCCCAGGGACAGGGTCCTAGCCCTGCCCCCAATCTGCCGTGGCAGAGGTTGGCCCCTTTGGCCTCTTGGGCCCTCGTTTCTGTGGGTCTGGCTGGTGCCTCTGGGCCCCAGCCCTTCTTGGCTTTGCCCTGGGACAGTGGCCTGTCTCTGTGCCTCAGTTTCCCCATCCACAGATGGGCAGGGAATCACATCCTTGAGGGGTCAGTGAGAGCAGGGAGGGAGTGTGGCAGGCTGTGCATGGCACGTAGGGTGCTGAGAGATGTGGGGGCCACCAGGCCACACTTCTGGAAGGCAGAGTGCTGGGGACATGGAGGTCAGGCCAGACCCACTGCCGCACCCATAAGTGACTTCCCCAGCCTGTTCCCCACCTGCACAGGACGGGGGCGATTGCCAAGAGCACCCTCTGAGCTAACCGGGGGCCACACATCCTAGTCCACACTCTGGACTCATCCCCGTGCTTCCCAGGGCCCCGAGGGAGGGGGTGTGGCCACGGGACCCTCTCCAGGAAGCCAGGGCGCCTTGGTATTCAGCAGGGGCTCCGTGTGGGCTCCGAAGGGTGCTCACCTGGGCTCTGAGGTCATGGGGCTGCAAAGGAAACCAGGGGCAGTGTGGGACCTGTGGGTGCTTCTTGGCCTCCCACCCCCACTGCAAACGCAGCCTCAACCCCTCCCAGTTTGCACGGGAAATGCTTAGGGCCCGCGGGCAGGTCGACCACCGTGAGCATGCTGGCCCTGTCCCAGCTAGAGGCGCACTCTAGGAGCCCTGACCTGCCCGGAGGAGCCCAACCACAAAGATGGAATCAGTCACACCCCGGGCCCCAGAACTGGCGACCAGAGGGGTGAGAGTCACACAAGCGGGGCTGCCTCGCTCCCGGCCCCCGGGTCCCGTACCTCGGAGAAGACATGGCTCTCGGTCCTGTAGATGCCGATGGGGATCTCAGCGCTGGAGGAACACAGCTTCTGGAAGAGGCGGCCGTAGGTACGGATCCACAGGTCGTCCTCGGTGATTTTCATCTGGAACATGCCGGAGCCCTGAGCTGGGGCCTTCTGTGGGCGGCGCCCAGAGCCCTTGCTGCAGTGGAGACTCAGGGAGGGAGCCGGGACCTGCCCCGCAATGGCCTTGATGCCCCGCTCAGCCCGTTACTTACGGCGCAGAGGTAGCCGGAGCCCGGGGTGGTGTCGAGGCCCAGCAGCAGCCTGGTGATGCTGATCATGTAGTCCTTTACGAAGGACTGCGGGGCGGGGCTGCAGTGAGGCTGGCGCCCCAGCACAGGCCTGCGCCGCCCTGTGTGCCTGGCAGGTCCCAGCCTCCACTCACCCTCACGAAAGCCACCTGCCTGCTCGTCCCAGCTTGGAGTGGCCAGGAGACAGAGCAGGGACGCCTTCTCTGGGTTCAGTAACCCACGTGGCCAGACACATTAGGTTGAAAAAGGCTCTGAACCCAAAGGCCCCAAAAGTGGAGCTCAGGGCAGCCCTGGGGGAACAGGCCTTGGAGACACAGAGGTGAGGCCCACTGTCCCCGGCAGGCACAGGATTGGAGGCCTCCCGGACCCAAGGCAGGTCCCTCAGAAGGAGGCACGATGCTCAGACCCTCAGGAAGGGCACGACTGGGGGCCCCCACTGGGCCTCGCGGACCCCCACCTCCACGCCCCACTGACCTGGTAGAGCAGCGTGTCTAACATGCTGATGCTGAACACGCGGCCGGCGGCGAATGGCAGGCGGAACATGAAGGCCAGGTTGGAGCCGTTTTCCCGTTCCCGCTGCAGGAGAGGAGGGTGCTCAGACCAGGTATGCCCGCAGTCCCAGTCACCCACAGCGGCACGGGGCAGCTGCTGCAGTTGGGCATGCACACACACACCAGGCAATAGCCAACTGTGGGCTGGGCACCCGGCTATGTCTCCCCAGAGATATTTGGGGCCAGGGCCTAGGAGTCATGACACGGGGCTCCGAAGAGGACAATGTGGACCGAAGGCCTGCTCCAAGGGTGCGCGACACACGCTAACCTCCTGGTTGATGTCTGCCACTGCCATCCTGAGAAGCGTGCGTGTGTACGTGCGTGTGTGTGTGTGTGTGTGCGTGTGTGTGCGTGTGTGTGCATGCGCATGTGGTGCCGGCGATGGAACTCGGGGCTTTGTGTGTGCCGGGCAAACAATCTACCCCTGAGCTGCGCCCCCAGCCCCAGAGTCTTAATAATCTCAACAGTTTAATCTTGGACAGTGTTTCATGAGTGAAGTGATGGGTTGCGGGGGAGCAGAGTGCCATGCAGGGCACGTGCCCAACCCTTCTGGTCCCTCTGCAGCGGTGACGATACTCCTGGAGTGCTGGATCCTGATGGAGCTGCTGTGGGTTGCCTGGGACCACTGGGATAAGTCACCACCAACTCAGTGGCTTAAAACAACACGTTTCGCTTCTCGAGGTTTCGGAAATCTGGAATGGGCTTCACGGGGCTGAAATCCGGGGTCAGCGGGGCCTTGCTCCCTCTGGAGGCTGCAGGAGACTCCTTTTCCCCACCACGTCCCTTCCTGGGCACCCACATTCCGTGGCTCCTGGGCTCTTCCTCCATCTTCAGATCCTAGAGCACAGCCTCTTCCCCCCTCTGACCTCCTCCTCCCTCTTGTAGGACCCTGTGATGATGCGGGATGAGTGTGGATAACCCAGGATGCTCTCCCATCTCAAGGGCCTTGGTTAATCCCATCTGCAGAGCCCTTTCTCCATGGAAGGGCATGATGCACTTGCAGGGGACTGGGACTGGACATCTTCAGGGCCGTCCTTCAGCGGGCTGCACCCATGAGCGTTCAGCCCCGGGCTGGCCCGCTTTCTTCCAGGAGAAGGACACCAAGTAGAAAGTCAGGACCTTGCACTAAGAGTGACGTTTACTTCATTCTTCCTCTGTCACCAGGGCCCCGCAGCTGGGGAGTGTGGGCGGGAGGCACGGTGTCAGGGAGAGAGAGTGGAGTTAGGGGGTGCGGCGCTTCACTGTTCTGTGGAGATCAAAGTGCACGTGAGCCCCGAAATGCAGACTATGCAATTACAGTGTTTCCGCCCCTGCACGGAGGAGGACTGGCACCGCACACTGCATGTGAACGGGGAAGCTCCCACCAGAATTAGACATTGTATTTCTTTACTCAGAATGGCACTGAATAGGAAATAAGAAGGATCCGACAGGCCCAGAGAGAGATGGTGGAAGGAAAGGAAGTGCTTGGTATGTCCATTCCTTTCCAGAGCTTCCCCCTGCAGACAGCGAGGGCGGTCCCGTTTTCTTCTGCACAGAGCCCCGCAAAGCTTGTCCCGAGGGACACCGGGCTCCGGCGGGAGTGAGCAGGGCTTCAGGTTTATCCATGCTGGTGAGAACACAGGAGTGGGTTTCTGCTTTCTAGATTAGGTTGAAGGTGCGCTGAGCGTGAGTTGAGTTGTGCACAGCATGAGTCCTTCCCCTCACTCCGCCCCCGGGGATCTTCCAGGGAGTCCTGCCTGGGGGCGCCCGCGGTCTGGGCGCGGCAGGCGCTGGCTGCAGGGATTCAGGGAAGTCTTCTCTTTTACTTTCTTCTTTATGCTTCTCAATATTACTTGATGTGGAATACGTGTCATAATGAGCATGTGTGTTTTTATCATAAGGAGCCGTCATTAAGTTCTGTTAACGAAGGGTCTCACGCTGTTCACTCACAGTCCTGAGATGGGGGTTGGCCGCCAGGCAGCGCAGCACTGGGGCCGCTGGGAGTGATGCTGCAGGGGAAGGACTGTGTCAACTGATGACGTCCATGTGCCCCTGGAGGACAGAGTGCCTTGAAGCACGGAGGAGGCTCGGGCCCACGAGGAGGCAGGCTCGTCACAGGGAGGGTGGGGAGTGAAAACCAGGGCCCAGGAAGGCTCCCAGGGACTGCAGGCTCCACCCCAACTCCATGCCTGGGCGCCACCCTGTCCACGCTCAGTCGCACTCGGTCTCCCTGATGCTGAGAGTCCTCTCTGCACCTGGGGGAGTGGCCCAAGCACCTGGATACAGAATCCCAGAGCACAGGGGCTTCAGGGGTCATTCTCGACCCTCTGGTGGTGTGGACATGGGGCCTGAGCTGGCTGTGGGAGAGGGCCCTGGAGCTATCTGTGGGCCCAGGTGCTGGGCAAGGCAGAGTCCAGGGCCCTGAGTGGGCTTTCTGCTGGGAGCAGGATGGGCACCGTCTCCGAAGCAGAGCTGCTCTGTCGGCCCGGGGCTGTGTGCTGTCCACCTGGCTCCTCTCACTTCTTGGGCACAGCCAGAACCCCGACGTTCCCCAGGGGCCTGAGTCTGCGGCCAAGTGGAACTCCCATTGTAGATCCAGGTCCAGGTGGGATGAAGCTGAGTCCATCTGCCACCAGTGCTTGTCCCTGCCTGGTGTCAACGATCGGGCTGGGCTCAGGTGGCTACAGCACATAGGTCTTCCTAGGCCACCTGCAGCTCTCCAGTAAAGACGAGCCCAGACCGGTGGGCTCGGGCCTCACAGAATAGCGAGCATCAGCAGCTTTGGAACACGGCAGCCGGGGTCTCCTCCACAGCTGACTTGCCCACTCCCTGGCCTCCGGCTGCCCTCGCCCTAACACCTGGCCAGTCCTTGTGTGGACAGAGCGATGCTGCCACGGGCCAAGGCCGGGGGGTGGGGGTGGGGGGGTGGAGCTACTGTCAACTCATGCACCAGGGCAACACTGGCATGACCAAGCCATCTGCCCCAGAGGCACCCACATTCCCAGTGGGTCCTGGTCCCTGGGTTCCACGCCAACCCCAGCTGACACCTTCATGGAGCCCCAAGGTGCTGGAAGGGGAGGAAGCCGGTCTGGCTCTGCTGCCTGCTCCGTCCGCTGTGTGACCAAAGGCAGGTTCCTTCCCCTTTCTGGCCCTCAGTCCCTCGCCTGTACTGGGGTAGTTGTTGGAATGAACACACTTCATTTGGGCACAGTGTCTGGGCAGAGGGTATGTCTGATGCCCAGCAGGCTGTAGGCATTTGTCTACCAGTTACTGGCCGGTCCCCACACAGCCACCTGCTTAGAGGGCTCCCCACGAGGGCTAGGGCTGCTCTGACCAGCTGACCATTCAGGACAGACGCCTGGGCCTCTGGATATGGCCAGACCTGGTCCCTGCGATGGTCAGGGCCACACGTGCTCAGGAAAGCAGCCTTGTGGAATCCCCTGGCCCCAGGATCAAGAGCCTCATATTGGGCTGAGCCCCTGCAGGAGGACACGAGCCCCAACTCTGGTGCCGGCCAGCTCCCTGCCCCTTCCTCCTGCTTTCTCCAGGCTCCGGGGCTGAAGGCAGGCCTACCTGGCAGGGCTGCTCACCTTTTCCAGTTTGGAGAGAGCCAGAGAGTAGCTGTCCTTGGCCCGGAACTGCATGAACCGCATGTTGGAAGGGTGGGTGAGCTCCGTGGTGATGCTGAGGCTGGGGAAGAGCCTGGGAGGAGGGCGCGGGGTGTTCGGGGGTTGGTCTTGTGGTCAGGGTCATGGGGTTTGGGGTGGTGGAGGCTGTGTCCCTCGGAGTGGTCAGAGCTGTGTCGCTCGGGATGGCTGTGGCTATGTCTCTCGGGGTGGCTGGGGCTCCAGAGCGGGGCGGCGGCTCACCGAAACATGGTCTGCACGTTGACGATGGTCTTGGCATCTGCCATGTAGTCCTCCTCGGCACTCATGGTGCTCTCCTTGTCCACTACCACCAGGTTGTCCGCGTAGATGATGCCGCACTGCAGCAGGCTGTCTAGGCTGGTGCGGGGCGAGGAGCGCGTGGCCCAGGGACTCCTGGTCCCACCCACTCCCGCCCAGACTCCTGCCCAGCCCAGCCCCCCGGCCCCGCCCCGGGGAGACCCTGGCCGCTCAGCGCCTTACTTGTCCACAGAGCCCTCCATGTAGTAGACCATGGGGAAGCAGCAGATGGCCTCCAGAAAGTGGTGGTCAGGCCTGCAGGGACAGCAGGACCTGGAGGAACCACCCTCCCCGTGTCCTCAGAGAGTGGAGCTGGGCAGAGCAGGGCACCCAGGGGCCATACTTTATTTTACCCAGGGGAAAGCTGAGGGCCTGGTGGCAGGATCAGCTGCCAGGCCTCTGGGATCCCCTGGGTGAAAGGGACGGGGGGAGCCATGGGCTCACAGTCATGGGGACAGGAGGTAAACAGGGACTGGAGAAACTAGGAGGGAAGAGGAGGCGGGAGAAGGAAGAAGATGGCTGCTGGGCAGAGGAGGGATGGCGGAGGGTGGCCAGTAGCTGCAGGAGGAGTGGCGCCCTTCCTAGCCGGGCGGTGGAGACCTGGCCAGAGGCCCCCATGGGAGGGTGCGGAAGGCAGAGCGGCCTTACTTGTTGTCCAGCAGTAGCACGATGGGGTTGAGCTCCTTGCGGGACCGGTAGTAGGCCCGCAAGGGCACGATGAAATTGTACAGCCCGTTGCCGGCCGTCTCGGCAGAGACGATGATGAGCTTGTTCTTGAACCCGTAGGCCTTGGCGTCCTCGTAGCTGTTGTGCTTGCAGCCCTGCGGAGGCGCCAGAGCCCGTGCTGGCCTCCGCCGCTGCCCGTGAGGAGGAGCCGTGGCCAGGCCTGGGCCAGCCTCTGGGCCCACGTCCTGCCAGGGCTCGCATGCGCCCGGGAGCTACCTGCGCCTCCAGACACCACGTGGTGCTCACAGGTGGCCACTAGAGTCAGCGTACTGCCTAGAGCAGCGGGAGTGCGGGCCACGGTGGGGGATCCACGTGAGCACGTGGTTCTAGCAAACAGCCACAGTTATGAAATACACATGGACATGTGCGTGTGCGCCCCTGTGCTCACATGCATATCGCAGTCCTCTCTGAGAGGCCTGGAAGGAGGACCACCCTGCACAGGCACCCTGTTCTGTTCCCGACACACCCTCTTCCACTAAGAGAAGTCTGATTCCAGGACTGGAGCTGGACCTACGGGTGAGGCTGCAGCATCCTGGCAATGGTGGGACTTGGGGAGGGCCTAGGTGCCAGCTCACTGGGGCAATCTGAGCATCGCATCAGAAACGACCAGTAACAGATGATACCAAAACAATACTCAACAGATCATAGCCCCCGCGACAAAATAAGAGACCAGGCGCCGCACCGACACGCATGAGAGAATAAAGAGGTACCGTGGGGCGCGGGGATGCCTTCTTCACTGTAGAATGCTAACAGAAGCCAGGAAAGGGCTTTGGAGATTAGAAAACCATTGGCCAATGCTGAAAGCAATGGGTATATATAGGGCTATTCCGAGCACTGGGCCCAGAAAGCTGGAGATGAAGAATTCCAGCCTGGGCCTTCAAAGAAGAAATCCGAATGCCCTCTCCCAGAATTCAGTGCTAGCCCAGCTTGGGAACGTTCCTGTACATTTGGTTTCACGGCTGCTGTCTCAGGCTTTCTTACAATGAAGACTGGCTTATCCTTCTGTTTTTACCATGTCTTCCCACCGTGACTTAACTACAAAGCACAGAGTGACTAGCACAGTCGGGCAGCACGGCCAGTGTCATGGCCGGCAGATGCCCGGCGTCACCTCAGAGCGCTCAGCCTGAACGCGCTGCTGGAAACCAGACACAGACACTTCAAAACACCAAGGCTGAGAGACCAAGGGAAGGCGGAGGACCAGACAGACCCAGGGGCTGAAGAGAGAGCCAGCTGCAGTGGGTGCACCTCAGCCAGCACCCACGGGATCCACTGCCACAAAGGACAACGAGGGTCGGCGGGGTCTAGTGTAGGCCGGGATAGACTCTGTCAGGCCGAGGGCCCTGCCCCATTCAGATAACTGGACTGTGGTTATGAGAGATGGTCCTGGCTCTCTGGAAACACACGATGGAAACACCCGCTCCCACCTGCTCTCAAGTTGTCTGGGAAAAACGTGCCTGTAGATGGAGATGGGGAGGAGAGGGCCCAAGCGGGGTGGAAGGTGAAGGCTTGGCCGATCGGGGTCAAGGTCTGTTCTTGGAGCATTTCCATAGCTTTGCGGTTATGTCAGAATAAAAAGAAAGTGGGAGGCGGGTGGTCCGGCGCTGGTGCAGCGTGGTGGCCGGCCGGCCTTACCTTGTCTAGGCGCAGGCAGCAGAAGGGGGCTTTCACTGGGAGGAGGTGGCACAGGGTGGGGGAGCTGCCGATGTAGGGCGAGTTGGGGGGGTAGCCCTTCACGTACCTGGTGGAGATGGGCTCTCAGCATGCCACCATGACAGGGAGTCCCAGCCGCCCTGAGGGCACCCTCTGGCTGGGGGACTTGAGGGCGTCCACTCTACCCCGGGTACCCACCGCTGGCCAAGGGGGCCTGCTCTGCCCTCGACCACTTGCACCCCAGGAAGCACTCCTAGAGCCAGGCCTATGGCCACCCACGGGACACCCCAGCCCGCCACCACAGAGACCTCAAGGACCTGTTACATACAGGGTTGGTAAAATGGGCAAGGACCGCCCGCCGGGAGGGTGGCCTTGCTCTGTGAGCCCCCAGGAGGGGCCCCACCCTGGTTAGCCCTGCCCCCAGCCCAGACTGAGGGGAAGGGGTGCAGTCCTGCAGACCCCATCAGCACGCTGCTCAAATAGCTCCCAGAAACCCAGGGCATGGGATGGGAGGTGGGGCGCCCCAGCTCAGATGTCTATGGGCCTGGGTCCCCAAAGATTCACTTTGCCAAATGAAGGTTCCCACGAAGCCAAGAGGGCCTCGCACTTGGGACCCTGCTGCCGCACTCACTCCACCACGGAGAGCCCGTCATCTTCTGAGGGTGCCTCCTCGTCCTCCGACTGGTCACTCAGCAGGTCGCAGGGCAGCAGGGCTGAGCTGTCAGCCAGCTCCAGCACGGGTGCAATGCTGGGCCGCCGGCTGCCCGCCCCGTTCTCCGTGGGCAGTGCCAGCTTGCTGCCCCCGCCACCCCCGCTGCTCTGAGGGGGCCGGCACTCCGTGTTCTGCAGGTCCATGGCCACTGTCCCTGGAGAGAGTGCTGAGCTCAGCCAGCAGCCCATCCCAGCCCCGCTTCCCAGGGCGGCGGCTCCTGCTCTCCAGCTGCGCAGCCCTGGGCGCCTCTCTAAGCTTCAGTTTTCCCTCTGGACGAGGACAGTGGCCTCCTGGGTGGGGTGCTGCTGAGCAGACCCCAGCTCCCCCCCACTCAGGTGGCACCATGCACATCAGCTGCTGTGCCTTCAATGACCATCACCGAGGGTGGTATTCCTGGGAGCTCACGAGCGGAGGAGACCGGCAGCTATGGTCTGCTCTGAGGACAGAGCCAGGCAGGGGTGACCACACTAGGGTGACACAGGATGCACCTGCTCATCTCTGCTGGTCCCACTACAGTCCAGGCTGCGAGGCAGAGGCCAGGGGACAAGCCAGGGATGTGGCCCACTGCCTCTGCGACCCAGAACCACGGGTGGGGTGTGAAGGCTGCCTGAGTCGTCTTGGCTTCCTGGAAGCCACCGGGGCGGGTGACGTGCACACGTGGATGGACTGAGGCTGGGCAGCGGTGGCAGCCCTGTCTCCCATGCCCCTAGCAGGTCTGGCCCCTAGCGCAAGCTGCTGGTGATGGGCCCAGCAACTTCCAGGGTCTGGTGGCCACCAACCCACACCACATGTCAGGGAGAACTTGTGCCATGTTGAGCCAAAATGTGTGGTGCCCCAGCAGTACCTACTGCATGCTGGACCCCTAGGTTGGGCATGCAGTAGGTGCCAAATAGTGGCAGCTTGCTGCCTGGGTCATTGTTCAGGTCCAGCTGTGTAGAGAAATGGCAGTGCCCTGGCCTAGTCCGTGGGTCAGTGGCCTGGCCTGGGTGGCTTTGGGCCTGTCTCTGCTCCACACTGGACCCGGCCAGAAGGAGACCTGAAGGCCGCAGCCCTTGCTGGTCTTGATACCATCCAGCTGACGCCCAACCCCAGTGGACTCTGGGCCTTGGCCTATCCATGCGATGTGTAAAGGAAGCCTTCTGGCTGATGGGGCCTCGGGTTCATCCGTTCACCTACCAGATGGCCACCTGCACTCACACCCCACGCACAGAGGCTCCCAGTGACCCGACCCAGGCTTGGGCAGGCACGCGAACACGAGAGACTCGCCATGCCCAAGCTCAGAGCAGGCCAGTTACAGCGGGTCTCGAGGGGGCCACCCATCCTCCCGCCCTGGGGCTCACCCATGGAGGCGATGATGCTGTGCACCGGCAGGCGGGAGGGCCCCTCGTACAGTGCCTGCCCCGCAAAGCCCCTCTTCTTCTGCTTCTCCTCCTGCTTGAAGATGAAGGCCGAGTTCTCCTCCTTGGTGATGTTGATGTAGAAGCAGGTGTCAGAGGCGGCCAGCGTGTGCCGGGGCCCCGGGTTCAGCAGGATGTTCTTGTTCTCCTCACGCTTCAGCCCGATGAGGCACACGCCGTACCTGGGCAGACGAGGCCCAGGCGGCCCTGTGGGCCCTGCACCCGCTGCCTCCCCACCCTGAGCATGCTGCGAATCACCTGGGCCCAGAGCCGCCTCCTGGGCTCCTGCCCAGCCTCCCCCGGGGCCCACATGAGGTCAGACCCCTGGCCAAGCCCTTCCTTCATGCATCGGGGACCCAAAGACCCTGGCGTCAGCCTCGGGAGAGCCTCAGAGAGGAGCAGCCACGTGGTGCATTCTCCGGTGGACCTGGTACCTGATCCAGAGGCGCCCTGACCTGGCTGTCCTTGCCAGCTGGTCACAGCCAGGACGCTCCTTCCCCAGGGACCCGCCCCTCTGAGCTGGACCCAGGGGAGGAGGACGGAGGAGCCCTCACGCAGCCCCGCCGTACTTCTTGTGGGCGTGGAAGGCCGCGTAGGTGAAGCTCTTGCCCTCGTACTCGCGGAAGAACTTGCTGTCGCCCATGCGGATGTGGTAGACCTCGTTGCCCGAGCAGCGCCCGTACATGCGCTGCCACTGCTCCGGAGACTCCTGTCCCTCCCTGCCGGCCAGAGGGGGGCAAGGAGACACCTGTCCCTGTGCCCCTCCTCCAGGAAGCCCACCCGCAGGCTGGTGGGCCCTGCCTGGTCTCCCTGGGGCGGCTGGGGCGGGCACTCACTGGCCGCGGGATGTGTGCACCAGCAGGGTGATGAGCGTGGAGGTAGCCGGGCAGATGCAGTTGAGAGCCAGCATGGCGTACTTGCACTCTTCCTCACACACCACATGGTCTGCGGGCAGCGGGGTCAGAGTCCACTCACCCCGTGCCTCCTGCTCCCTCTCCCGCCTGGGCCCCAGCCTGAAGCCTGCTCATCTGAGAAGGCCGGACGGCGGGGGCCCTGTCCCCTTTGCGATGCAGGAGGGCTGGAGCATCTGCGTGTCCAGGTCACCACCTCCTGCTGGCTCCTAAGCCAGTGCTCCAGCCCCGCCCCAGCCTGCGCGCGCAGGCCCCTCTGTGCATACACGCACGCCCCCGGACGCACCAGCAAACTTAACATGAAACTTGTTCTCGGGCTTCAGGATCTGAACGTAGAGGGGGCAGTTGGGGGCGAAGTCCTTCACGGCCCAGGCTCGCAGGATGGTCTGGTGGTCCTGGGGGAGGTGTGGTCAGTGTCGGGGCAGCCACCACTGCACTGGGCAGGCTGGGGCGGGCTCTGCCCCCGGCCCCTAGTCCCAGCCTCACTCACCGCGGCCGTGCGGTCCACCTCATTCCTGCTGCTCAGGATAAAGCAGGCTTCCCCGTTGTCCATCCTGTGAAGTACCAGATGCTGAGTGTGGCCCAGGAGGAGCAGCCCCTGCCCAGGCAGTCAGCAGGCCCCAGCGGGCATCCAGTGCCCCAGCCCAGTGCCTCCGGGGCCTCCTGCTTCCCTGGCCTCTCCTGGCACGTTCTGGGCAGGTCAGGATGCCTGTACACCCACAGGAGGTTCCAAGCTCTGACACTGAGTAAGTCACACACACACCAGGTGGTGTGTCCTGGAGACACCAGTGGACCAGTGGGGCCTCCCAGCTCCTCCACGCCGTGGCCTGATGGGGGCCACGATCTTTCCAGATCCATCTACACTCTGGCCTCTACTCCCAGATCTCAGGGTCCCATAGACAGCCTTCCTACTGTGTGCCAGCGACCTGGGTAGCTGACCTGGCCAGGGCATCGTCTGGCTCCTGGGGCTTCCTGTGCCTCCATCAATTGGAGCTGGACTGCGCCACAGAAGCAGGAAGTTCTTGGGGGGAAGAGACCCTGTTCCCTCCTCCACCTGGCCACAGGCCACAGGTGTGAACCCTCCACCAGGGTTCCCAGGAGCCTAGCTGCTGAGACCCAGTCTGAGGAACTGTCCCCTGTTGCCCCAGAGCAGCGAACCCCGTGCCAACTGGCACCCCTGCCCACCCTGCACAGCTCAGCTCCTTCTGCCTGGTCGGTACTTCCTCTCCCACAGCCTGCTGGCTCGGGCTGACACAGGCAGGCGTGTGTCCAGGTGAGCTGCGGACAGGACCACAAGAGGCTGTGTCCATCAGGGCCTTGCTTAGGGCTCAGGGAGTGAGGGACCCTGGGGTTGGTGTCCTGCTGGCCCCCTGCCCCGCACATCCCAACCACATGACAGACATGGAAGACCCCTGGAGTGGAAACGTGGCAGGAGGGGCTTTGGGGGAGAATCCCAGAAAGTGCAACAGCATATTCTGGAAAGTTCCATGAAGCGGCACACTCCTGTCACCTCAAGTCATTCTGTCAACTTGTTTTTAAAGCAAGATCCACCCTCAGCCCTCGTGACTTCCCCCCGACTCCAGCAGCCGGCTTTTCCACCCCTGGTCTATTTTGAGCTCCCTAGGACTTGACATAGAAAATTCCCAGACTTAGAGCAGAGGAGGATGGGGGTTCCCAAAGGTGGGGCCCACTCAGCAGAAGGAAGACAGAGGCTGGGCCAGGGCAGGCTTGTCAGGCTGCCCAGCAGCAGGTAGCCGTGCACGGATGGGGCCAGGCTCCAGGGTCCTGCTGACCTGGGCCAGGCGGTGGGTACTGAGCTGAAGTCACAGCATACCCACATCCACCCGGGGACCCACCTCCCCATCTGGCTGCCCCACCCAGCTGCCCTGGCCCGCACTCACTTGGCTCGCATGAGGTCCTGGTCCTTCAGGGCAGAGCCCTGGAGGTAGATGACCCGCTGAGACCACAGGGGGATCTGCAGGACCCTGCGCACCTGGGTGTCCATCTCGGTGGGGCACAGGATGACCACGTAGTAGTCCTGAAGCCAGGCCATGGGTCAGAGCCTCTGAGCAGGTTCCTGCCCACTGCCGGCCCACCCTACTCTCCTGGGTGCTACCACACCCAGCACCTTACAGGCCCCCCTCAGAGGGTGGGCTGCTATCCCCACTGGACAGAGGAACTTGTCTAGGCATGTGGCAGTCCTGGAGAGGGAGAGACTGCACGGGGGGGGGGGGCAGGAAGATCCCGAGACCTGGAGGGGCGCCTGGCAGCCTCACCTGGAGCCGGGGGTGGGCGTAGAACTCATTCAGGAAGTCCATAAGGAGGTCGATCTTGAGAGAGCTGACGCACAGGACCACGTGCTTCTCCGTCTGTGCCCGGTGTCGGCTGTAGTTGCCCCCCGACTTCTGCCGCTCCATCCAGAGGTAGACAAGCTCTTCGAACTGCAGGGGGAGAGGAGTGAGCATGGGCAGCCAGGCCAGGGGCAGCGAGGGCAGGGTGGGCTGTGGGGCGGTGGTGAGGGGCCATGCAGCGGAGCAGACTGGGCATTCCCGCCGGCCAACGTATGGGGCAGCGTGAGACACTGCAAGTCCAGCTCCTGGCCTCAGAAGTCAAGCGGCCACGAGCACGTGCCAAAGCCTGTTCTCCGGATGTGCAGGTAACTACGAGACCCTTGCCAGCAGCTCCTGGGACTTATTTTGGGGTAAACTGATGTAGTATTAGGAAATTCTCAGCTCATGGACTTAGGAAGTGCTGTCAGTTTCTGGAGGACTTGGGGGTCAGCAGGGTGGAGTGAGTGGAGGCTGCAGGCCTGAGGATCTCGGGTTCACAAGTATTCACAGCGGGGTGGAAGGGACATGGAACTTTCCAGGGTGCTGACCCTGCCAGCCTCTCCCAGTGCTTGTGTCTATGGCAGAAACCTGCGCCTCTCTACTTCCATTGTCAAGCCCTTTGGGGTTTTAGCACATTTCTGAATAAAGGTGGCAGCAACATCCACTGACTGTCTGCCTACACAGGTGACATGTGACCATCTCGCCTACCTGAGATCAGCTCTTGAATTTATCAGCACCCACTCAGTCCTAGTGATTAGCCCTAGTGGCCTTGGGGCATGGAACTGGCTCCACAGTCATTAGGTGCCCAAGATCCCAGAATGCTCTGAACACTGCTGTCCCTGCAGATGGTGTGGGAGAGGGCTCTGCTGTCCCACCTCTCGTGGGCCATGTGGCTCTGAGCCTGTTTCCCTCATCTGCAAAAAGTCAGAACAAGCCGGGTGTGGTGGCGCACGCTTGTAATCCCAGTACTCGGGAGGCTGAGACAGGAGGATCCGGGTTCACGGCCAGTCTCAGATACTTAGTGAGGCCCTCCGCAACTTAATAAGACCCAGTTTCAAAAATAAAGAATAAAAAATAGGGCTGGAGGTGTAGCCCAGAGCTAGAATGCCCCTGGGTTCCATCCCCAGTGCCACAAAAAAAAAAAAAAAAAAAAGAACAGCGCCTGCCTCCGGGGTGCAGTGAGGATTAAATTGGCTGATGAATGGGTTCAACGGTGACCCCTGAAATTTATGTCTGCTCAGAACCTTGGGATTTGAAAATAGGGTCTTTGTGGATGTAATTTGTTGAAATGAGGCCACCCTGCATTAGGGTGAACCCTAAATCCAGTGCTGGTGTCTTAACAGGGGGAGGAAGGGACACAGAGAAGAGGCCTTGGGACGAAGGGGCAGAGTCTGCAGCCCTAGGGCCACCAGGCCTGTGGGGCCACGGGAGTGGGCGCCAGGAACCGTCCTCCCTCAGCGGTACCAGTCCTGCCCACACCTTGGCTTTGGACCCACGAGAGCACGTTCCTGCTGGTCCAGCCGCCATCTGTGGCCGTTTGCTTCGGCGCCCACAACAATGACATTGACGGCCAACACCACTGGGCCTCGAGCCCAGAGGACGCCTCGGCAGATGTTAACTGTCACTCTATTCTAAGGACATTTACGAGTAGGGATCCGTGTCATTGCTCATTAAGGGCTTTTATCATGAATTTAGTTTCATAGAAGAATAAGGGCAGATGACCAGAACCTTCCCTTCCACATCACCGACAAGACATTCATCTCCCAGAGGCACTGGGAGGCCGGAGCTGCTCACTGAGGGGTGAGCTAAGTCCCTGGTCCCCGCCAACCACCAGCCCTGTGAGGTGGCGCACGCTGCCTCACACTAGCACCCCGCAGGCCCCCTCATTGGAGCACGTCCCGCCTGCCAGCCTGGGCGCCTGACCCGGCCTGCCTGATGGGACCGAGCAGGAAGGAGGCCTTGCAGATTCACACAGTGGCTTTGAATCATGGCTCCTGTGAGCAGGGCATGTCCCCAAAAGGGCTGCTCATTCTGCCTGGTCACAAGAGAGAGAAGACACACGGGCTGACCACAGGGGCCTGGAGGGCCCCCCAGGGACACGGAGCCTGAGTCGCCGCTGAGTCTTCCTGTGGCAGCTGTGGGTCTTTATGGAGAGCTGACCGCTGCAACCAACTCGTGCAACCTTGGTCCCTTCGTTCTGTGAATCTTGCTGAAGAAGGGCTGGCACGATGATGGGGACTCTCTTTTCTTTTTTTTTTTTTTTTTGCGGAACTGGGGATTGAACGCAGGGGCGTTCTACCTCCGCGCTACACCCCCGGCCCTATTTTTTATACTTTATTTTGAAACCGAGTCTCACGAAGTTGCAGAGGGCCTCACTAAGTAGCTGAGGCTGACCGCAAACCTGGATCCTCCAGTCTCCGCCTCCCAAGTACTGGGATTACAAGCATGCGGGGCCTCCCTGACGCCCCAGGCTCAGAGGCACGGACACAGCCGAGGGCGAGGAGAGCTGGCCCTGCCGTACATCCTGATTTGGTTTTTAATGAAATGGGAACAAATTGGTTTGGGTGCAATTTAGATTCCTTGCGCCAACCTCCTGCTGGAGGTTTCTCTGGCCAGTGATCTTAATTCAGGTTCTTTTAGATGCATTTAATGGTTATAGTAGGAATTCAAGCCCTTGGAGCCAGCAGGCCCCATGGAGGGGAGGGCCAGACTGGGAGGGCGAGCCGTGGGTTCTGGGAACAGTTTGGTCTGGAGGCCCTGAGTGCCGAACTGAGGAGAGAGTGTTGCTCTTGCTTTATTTTAAAGGGACTGGGGGGCTTCTGGGGTGGGGGTTCCTCTTCACATTGGGAGTATGTTGGGGTGGGGAGAGAGGCCAGAGTGGAGCATGAAGGCCAAGCTGAGTGTGGCCGGGGCCGTGAGCTGCCCGTGGGCTCACCCTGGCCTCATCCTCAACCTCTGTGCGGGTGGGACCTCTGGGGCGGGCTGCTGGAAGGGCTGGTGGGGAACCCAAGGACTAAGCTCTTCAAGGGCCCTGCCGGAGGGGGCCGGGCCCAGTGGCTAAGCAGGGTAGACAGAGGGCGCCCGGAACCTAAGAACCTGGCCTCACCTGGGAAAGGGTCTCCAGGTGAGGTCACCTGTACTGAGGTGGCCCTATGACCAGCAAGAAGTGTCAGAGGAGAGGAGAGAAAGGCAATGAACTCTCCGAGGAGAGGCGGCGCAGTGGTGGAGACAGACTGTGTCCACATTAAGGATGCCGCAGGTGACAGCTGCAGAAACGGGGAGGGCCTGACTCCATTCTCCGCCAGCCCCGGGAGCCAGCCCACTGACACCGCAGCTTTGGACCTGCGTGCTCCAGCTCTGGGAGGATCCGGGCCTGTGGTTTTGAGCCCCGGATTTGTGGCCATCTGTTTGGCAGCTCTGGGAGACCACTGTCCACGGGAGTGGCCCCAGGCATCGTGTCAGGGTTCCAGCCGCTGCCTGACAGCTCAGGCCCCTCTGCGGGGGGTTCTGGGCATTGTGTCCTTTGAGGATAAGGCTTCATAGCTCGGGGTGATGGTGGCTTCTCCCCCGTGGCCCCTCGAGAGTCCCCAGAGCATGGCTGCTCCTGATGCGTCTTTTCCTTCCGCACCACACATCCGACTCAGCGAGGCGCGAGGCCCCTCGAAAGCAGGCTCCTCTGCACTCACGGCTGTCAGTCTCATCACTGGTCTCCGTGTCCTACCCTCTGTCCCTGCCAGGCCTGCAGAGCCCTGGGGGCTTGTACAGCACATGGCAGCCTGCTTTGCTTTCTTGTGCACCCCTGCCACGGCCTCACAGCATTCCTCTGTCTTTTTTTTTGGTGGCTGGCCGGCAGGCAGGCTCCATCTGTCCTCTGCAGGCCAAGCTCCATCTCCTGGTCTTGGATGGCTCTCAGCCGGATCTCAAGGGACATCAGGCCCACAGGTCCCCCCAGGGGAGCGTCCTCTCTCCTCCCAGCAGTCCGCATGCCATATCCACCTACTCATGCACATCTTGGTCCTTCTGGTCACTACAACTGCCCTCCTGGCTCCTGGTCTGTCCCCTCTGAGAACTAGGGACACTCTAGCACCCAAGACAGCGCAGACACAGGGGCTCAGAGTGTTCCCGAAGGAGAGAATGAATGAGAGGCGACCCTGGAAGATATTCAAGGAGTCGGTCCCCCCATTACACAAACTCCTGAAGAACAGGGAGAAGGTGCATTTCACGGTCATGAGACGGCTGTGAACGAGGCCAGGCACAGGTGGCACCCACAGGGTGCCACCCTAGGCCCCTACCCTCAGCCACAAGGAGAAATGCAAAGCCGCCGGCCCACTGTCCCCAGACTCTGGGCATTGTGTCCTTTGAGGATAAGGCTTCATAGCTCGGGGAGATGGTGGCTTCTCCCCTGTGGCCCCTCGGCCCTCAGCCCCTACCCTCAGCCACAAGGAGAAATGCAAAGCCACCGGCCCACTGTCCCCAGACTCCTGGGAGACCCTCAGCGAGTACTGCCATGGAGCAGGCGCTGCCCACTGGAGTGGCTCCTCGTGCATGCACCACGTCTGCGGGGCAGGGACCAACCTGCAGTGGGAGAACCACGAGGGCCACGCCGATCATGATGACCACCAGGAACTGGGATGGCCAGATCTTGGGCGTCACGTCGCCGTAGCCCACAGTTGAGAAGGTGACAATGCAGAAGTAGAAGGAGGTGAGCAGGTTCAGGTTCTCGCCGGCTCGCTCCAGGTGCTGGATGCCGCAGGTCCTGCAGTGCAGGAGGGCAGGCTGCCAGGGGCCAGGGAGGCTGGGCCTCCGCATTTCCCACTAGCTGGGGAGGCTCTGCCAGGCTTGAGACCCTGTCACCCAGGAGCCTGAGCATGCATCCCACCCAGGTCACCTGGGGTGCCAGGCAAGAGGTAGGCTGGGCCTGGGGTAGGCTGGGCCTGGGCTACTTCGTGCACTGGCACACCCTGGCCCCTGATGCTGAGTCTGAGTCTGGGGGGACAGCTCAGCAGACTCAGGGTCCACGCAGCTCTCAGCCCCCAGCCCTGTTCATCTGTCCCCCTAGGTCCTGCCAGAGCCATCTCCCGGCCTGACACTGGCCAACACTCTTGGTCCCTGTTTGGCCATGGGACAGCCCTGAGCCGGCCCCAGCCCGCCCTGCCGGCCTCGGTTCGTGGCTGACTCCCTCCGAGCCTTCTCTTCCTGCCCAGCAGCTCTTCCCCAGGCCCCTGGGGGTGGGGATGCAGAGCTGAGCCATCAAGTGTGGACTTGCCCCCAGCCTCTCAGAGCCTGACCCTCACCATGCCAGGCTTTCCTAGGCCCCTACCCTGCAGAGCTGGACACACCTCCGTCTTGGGGCCAAGCAAGGGGGTCTGATGGGCAGGGCCTGCTCATGCCCTGGTCCCATGGTGCCTGGCACAGCAGGAGCTCAGGGACCCCCTGGGTCCACTGGACACAGGTTGCTGGGAGGGAGCTGGGCTCAGTCACCTGAGTCACCAGGAGTTTTTCAGTCATGAGCATCCAGTCTAGCTCCCCTGAGATCCGTGTGTTACGGGGCAAGTCGTGCAGAGGGAAGGGAAAGGGGGAGACACATGGCATGCCCCCCTCTGCTCAGGGCTTGGGGCTTGCCCCAGCATCCTTGCCTGGGGGACAGGAGGTGGTGACTGGGCCTCTCTAAGACCCACAGCAGGGCCAGAGCACAGGCAGATGGAAGAGGCCAGGCGTGGTCTGCTCGGATAGCCGGAGGCTCTCAGCTCCAGGAGACCCTCCACCTTTCCCTGGCTGCTTTTAGACTCCGCTCTCAGCTGGACCTCCAGCCAGAGGGCCCCCACCCGGCCCAGGACTAGTCCTCCTTCAGAGCCCAAGGCATAGACAGACAGGAAGCCAGATCCCAGAGCCCCAGGCCTTGGAGGACCAGGGCTCAGGGCTCACTCAGTGCTGGGAACGTGAGCTCAGGGGTGCTCCAGGGCCTCAGCGCAGCCCGCCAGGCCGACACCTGCAGCCCAGATACGGCTCCCTCCTGCCCCTGACCTCCTGGGCCCAGGGCTCTGCAGCCAGCTTTACGCCCCATCTGACACTGCCCGATGGCTTATGTCTTTCGGACCCCGGCTCTGTCCAGGGAGCCGGCTGGGTTTGGCTGCCAGGCAGGCCCCTGGGGTCGGGCACTCACCCTGTGAAGACTAGGCACAGCAGGGTGCAGAAGAGGATCAGGACCTGGTTGAACATGGCCGACTGTGTCCGCAGGATGGCGCGGTGGAAGTCGTTCTGTGGAGGACGTGGCTGTCAGTGGGCAGGGCTCGTGGTCCCCACCAGAGCCAGTCAGTAGAGAAGGACACCAGAAAGCAGATAGCCTGGCCACACATCTGGTGAGGGCCCTGGGGAAGCCTGGACTTGGACAGGTCACCTGACCTAAGCTTCCTCCCTGAGGACGTCCCGGCCCAGCCTAAGCCCCAGCCGAGGGTGGAGGCGAACATCCACCCAGCCCTTTAACTTCACTGTTCAACCTGGGCCTGGGGGGCAGGGAGGCGGCGGGCCACCAGGGGCAGGGGACTGCGCTCCTTCTGGCCTTGCTCAGACATTCAGCGGAGGGTCTGCCTGTGGTCCCGGACTCTCACGGTTCTGATTCTGTGGTCCTGGTTCTGTGGCCCAGTCCCACCCTGGGCGTGCTCACACCCTGCACTTTGGCCCACTTCCTTCCAGCCCCTTATTTCCCAAGTCAGGAAACGCTCTCTTCCCGGAAAGAGGAAGTTCGGGACTTGACCATGGCGGCACTGTCCTGGCCAGACAGGTGTCCCGGGCCTGGGCGTGCAGAGGCCGGGCTCCTTACGATCATGTTCTCCAGCGCATGCTTGGCCAGCCAGCAGTTGAGGAACACCGGGATGAACAGGTTCCGCAGCGGCGGCCAGAAGATCTGTGGGGGAGACAGGTCAGGGCCGGGCCGGGGCGGCGGGGTCCGGCGCGCAGGGCTCACCCACCGTGATGATGAAGGGCAGCGTGTTGATCATCTCCAGGACGAAGGACACTCGGAAGATCTGCTCCCAGATGTTGCCCTGGGGGCAAAGGGGGCTTCAGAGCAGGAAAGACACAGGGCGGGGGGCAGGGGACGCGGCAGGAGAGGGAGAAAACCAGCCCGGGAGGTCAGGGAGTGGTGCTTGGGGTGGGGAGGGCGGTGAGGCAGCGGAGAGGAGGGAGGGCTGGGGGGGATGAGGAGGTGGGGGAGTAGCCTGGGGGGGACGGGGCAGGCACAGGAGGTGACTCACCTTGTAGCTGAGGTAAATGAGGAGCATCGTCTCCAGGAAGCTTATCATGGCCACGATGACCTAAGAGAGAGAGAGGGAGAGAGCAGACTTGGAGCTGGTCTGGGGGCTGAGCGCAGGTCTCAGTGGGCAGGCCACAGGAAGCCAGGAAGTGTGTGTGCATGTGTGTGTGTGTGTGTGTGTGTGTGTGTGTGTGTGCACGCACAGGTTGCCTGGACCCTTGGCTCCCCATCAGGACAGTATCAGCAGCAGCTGCTCTAGGCCCTGGGGGCGGGGGCATTGATGCTGTCCCTGCCCTGCTGGGGCCACCTGCGAGAGCCAGGACAGAGGAGGCAGGAGGTACAGGAGCCCCGCGGGCAGCAGCCATCCTGCTTCCAGGCGGTGGAGGGAGCCTCGGGGGACTGGAGTCTGTGGGCTGGGGTAGGGCTCAGCACAGCGCTCCCCAGGGCCCCGGGGCTGTCTGGAACCTCTTCCCAGCACAGGCAACTGTGAGCCTCATGGGATGCTTCAGGGTGGGGACTGAGGCCCTCTTTGTTCCCTGGTGGAGGCGTGGAATCTTGTCATGAGCCAGCGTCACCCACTGAGAGCTGGGGAAGACCCCGAGGAACTGGCCTGGGTCACCTACCCTCCCTTCCCTCCCCTGGGAAGACAGCAAGGACCAGGGTGGAGCAACAGGAGGGAGAGGTTCAGACCGGGAAACAGATGGAGGGGGCAGTGCACCTCAGCAGCCCCTGGACATTGGCAGGAGAAGCTGCCGAGCCTGGGTCCCTTGCTTACTAAGCCTGTGTCTCCTGCCTACTGAGCCTAGGCCCATCCTAAGTGCTCACTGAGCCTGAGTCCATCCTAAGTACCCACTAAGCCTGAGTCTCCTGCTTACTGAGCCTGGGTATATCCTAAGTGCTCTCTGAGCCTGGGTCTCCTGCTTACTGAGCCCAGGTCCACCTTAAGTGCTTGCTGAGCCTGGCCCATGTGAACAGCCTCCACTGTGGGGAGGGGGAGGGGTGGGGGACACTCACCTGGATCGCCCACAGAGCCATCTTCCTTTCCACCCACAGGATGGGAGCCCTGGGGAAAGAAGGGAGGTGAGCCTCTGGCAGGATGTGGCAGTGGGGTGCCATAGCCTCCCGGGCCCCCCACCCCGGGCTCAGCCCAGCCAGGCTCAGGTGTCCCAGAGGCAGTGGGAGCCCGCAGCTGGATAGGGACTAACTCGGGGCACTGACACTTGTTATAGTTCTCAAGTCGCTCCCCTCTGAAGGGACACCCCCAGCACTGACCCCAGCAGCTAAATGTGGATGGGGCACTCGAGGTTCTCAGGCTGAGCTTGGGCATCGCCATCAGAGGCGGGGCAGTGTGAGCCCCAGTCCACCCCTCTGTCCACCCCAGCCCCGGCCCCGGCGCTCTGGCGAGTGGGAGCAAGTGTAGGCTCACCAGTTGATCTCGGAGGACGAGCCATTGAAGGTGTATTTCTGCTTCACGCAGCCCCAGCTGTGGAGAGACAAATAGTTGGCCTGGCCACTGCCCTGGCAGGGCCGGCCCCAAGACCCTCCTGCAGACTCAGGGTGCTCAGGAGGTGCACCCACTCGCCCACCCAGGGCCCGTCCCACATCCCAAAGACGCCTGCGTTCCAGCATCTTGGCAGGAGGGGCTGCCCCTGCCTTGTAGAGACCCTGCAGGAGTGGATGGAGTGTAGGCTCTGCTCAGCCTGGAGACAGATGACGGGAACACCCCACAGCTCGGGGACCCGGGGCCGACAATGAGATGCTGCTCAGCAGAACCAGGGGCTCTGCCGGTGCCGACAGCATGCACCCTGGGAAGGGCCTGCATGGCCAGAGATAGAACCTCCTGGCCTCCTGGAGGCCAGAGCTGCCTCCAACAAACATCGAGAGACAGAGAAAGCCCCTGCCCCAGGGTGCGACTCAGCGACGCATATCCTGAAGCCACCCCAAGGACAAGTTCTGCCAGCCACCTGGGGCCGGCTGGTGGGAGGGCCGCAGAGGCACAGTTGACATGCTGATTTTGCTCTAGACCATAACCAGGCCAGGATCACCGCTCACAGCCCAGGAGATGGGTGGCCCCTCCCCCTCCTCTCTTCTGCCCCACTTCCCTCCTGAGCTTTACTGGGGCTGTTGCAAACTCAATGCCCACATGAGTGTCTGGGCACCCCATCCTCCTATCCATGCATGTGTCCATCTACCCAATGCATTATCCACCCATCTGCCCTCCCAACTTCCTACCCAACATCCATCCATTCCTCTATCCATCCATCCATCCACTCATCCATCCATCCATCTGTCCACCCATCACCTCATCTGTGATCCATCCATGCGTGTATCCTTCCGTGTAATCCATCCTCTCATCAACCTCCACTCACCATCTCATCCACTATCCATCCACCCACCTATCCATCCACCCACCCAATCTACATGTCCTCCCTCTACTCATCCTTCTACATTTCAGCTCATCATCCACCCACCCTCCTACCCACCATGCATGTGCCAGTCGCCTCTGGTGATGTGTAATGAACACAACACATGTGGGCCCCCGGGAGGTGGCACCAGAAATCCAGGAGCTTCTGGGCCTTGGAGAAGGTAAGACAGACCACAGAAGTGGCTTGAGGGTCAGAGCCCCTATGCCTCCTTCTTAAACCACTGTGGTGGGTTCTGCCTCCTCTGGCCAGGACAAAGAGGGCAGGTTTGTTCTCAATTGCAGGTGAGAACTGCAACCTGACCCCAGGGAGCCTGGGACCCAGCACCCTGACCCCAGGGAGCCCAGGACCCAGAAGTCCAACCCCAGGGAGCCTGGGACCCAGCACCCTAACCCCACAGAGCCCAGGACTCAGCACCCTGACCCCAGGGAGCCCAGGATCCAGCACCCCAACTCCACAGAGACCAGGACTCAGTGCCCTGACCCCAAGGAGCCCAGGACCTAGTCCCCCAGCCTCAGGGATCCCAGAACTTAGCACCCAAAGTCCAAGGAGCCCAGGACCCAGCACCCTGACCACAGGGAGCACAGAGTGAGGGGCCAAAGGGAGACAGTCTCCAAGGACATAATTCAAGACAAGCCCAGCACTGAGGGCCGCTGGACCAACTCAGAGATGAGACAGAGCCAAGGTGTCCCTGGGCACAGAGAGACCCCTGCAGCTTTCAGGAAGGAACAGGGCATGTCCAACAAAGATTGGGGCTGGGACTTCTCAAAGCAGTAAGGGCAGCAAGAGGACCACAGAGGAGACTGCAGAGGGGTTCCCAACCCTCTCTTGATGGGCCCCTATAAGGACACCTCATATGACCAAGGAAGATGACATCATGGGCCCGGGAGGGCCAGGCGCAGCCTCCAGAGGGATGGGAAGCCCCAGCCAGCTTGCATCCCGCACACGAGGAGCTGCACATGCAGCTAACACAGGGACCCCTCTTCCCGTGCTGAGCCGGTCAGTGGGAGCCTGGGCAGCATCCAGGCATGGCTCTGACCCTGCCAGGAGCCAGGCACTGGGACAGGGGTCACACTCTGGAAAGCATTCCTAAGGCCCTGGGCTTCCTGGAGGCCCGGCTGGGTGCTGGTCACAGTCCTCCACATGAACCCCTCGATGACAGCATGCAGGTTCAGCCCAGGACCCTGCAGCCCCTCGGCCCCAGCCTGCAGGTCACTCACCATCCGATACCCAGGTCCGGGTTGTCCAGCAGGACGCGAATGATGTAGAGCAGGCAGGTGAGGAGCTTGAGGGAGAAGTTGAAGAGCCGGATCCGCAGGCCTGCGGAGGGAGGGGCGGTGGCAGGGGCTGGGCTCTCTCCAGCAGCTCCTCCCTGGAGGGCCCCTGCCCACCCGCACCCTGGGCTGCCCGGGAGGGAGAGGACGATGCCGGGCCAGCCCCTGGGAAGCAGCGCCGAAGGCAGGGAGGTGGGGGTTCCTGAAGCCGCTCCACTCCATGGGGAGGTTGGAGCAGGCTGGGGGGCTTGGAGCCCACACAAATAACCTCTAAGCCCCATTCCTGAATCCGGGGTGGGGACTCAGGACGGCCCATCTCAAAGCTGGAAAGTGTGGGGGCAGGGACAGCATGGGGGGGTGGTTGCAGAGGAGACCCAGCTGGTGGCTTGGGTGGCCAGCCCAGCCTGGTGGCCAGTGTCAGGGGGACAGTCCACAGGTCCTGGCCTCAGCTTCCTGGAAGTGCCTGAGGCAGGAACTGCCCGCATGTGTCTTCTCGGGCAACGTGAAGCCCAGATAAAGCACCCGGTGCCCGCCACAGAGCCACGCGGCCCCAGCCTCATCGCCCGGACATGGCTGCCGGGCTCATTTCTGGTGTCTGCCCCTCGCCCCGGGTAAGGAACGCCCCCAGGTCCCCACTCACTGGATCTTTGGTTTTTGATGAAGAATAGCTTGAGTCGTTCCTTGAAGGTATTCTCGTTGACGTAGAACTCCACCTGGACCCTGGGGGCAGGAGAGGGGCGCAGGGCTTGGGGCCGGCACGGGCTCACACAGGGAGGCAAGCCTGAGGTCCCCAGCCCCGACTGACCTGTCCCAAACTGCACGAGTGAAGAAGACAGATGGACCTGGGAGGGCCCCATGCCCAAAGCAGCTGCCTGCCCATGGCCTTCTCCAAACTCCCTTCAGCACCCCCTGGGCCACTGGCCACTGCCTGCAGTGTCCAGGTCTCCTGGCCCACTGTGGACACGCCACAGGACCTATACAGAATGCCCAGGGGCTGAGGTCAGTCACTGTACCTGTGGGCTCTGGTGGCTAGATTCTGAGGCCATGGCTCCCCGGAGCCTGGAGGACCCACAGCCCGGCCAGATGGGCAGGCAGGGAGTGGCCGCCCCTGAGCCTCCCAGCAGTAGTCCCCTAGCAGAGGTCCCCTTCCCTCGCGTTCCCGTAGCCCCCCACCGTCAGTCCAGGACCCCTGATCTCCCCACACACTGCTGCCCACGGGGCCTGCCCCTGAGACCTCCACCCCTGCCTGGGATTCCCGAGGTCCTGAGAACAGACCACAGTGGCCCAGCAGGAGTGCCTTGAAGGTGTCGGGGTGAGTACACCATCACCCCCCTGCCAGCCCCATCTCCACATGCCAAAGGGCCATCGGTCACTAGGAATAACATGGAGCCTGGAGGCAGACAGAGGCCTCCTGTGCCCAGCTCTGCTGGAATTCAGACTAGGCTTCCTGCAGCAAGGGTGCCGGTCCTGCAGCGCTTCCCTCTGGGAATGGGGGAGGGGGATGTCATGTGCCCCCTGGTGGCCCACACCCCGGGGTGCTGGGCACTGGACTCCCAGGATAACCTGAGCACCCTCAACTACAGGCTGTCTCCCTCCATGCTTCAGAGCAGGGACAGGTGGGATGAACCTTCCTCCCTTGGGACCAATGCGGTGGGACCACAGTCTATGTTGCAGTACAGGGTCCTGACTCAGGAGGGCAGAGTCCTGCTGCAGAAGGGATCCCGGAGGGCTGTCCGGAGGAGGCAGCCAGCTGTCCACCAGCGGAGGTGAGGCAGATGCTGGCCAGGATCCCTGTCCCCACCTCTCCTGGCTCCCTGTCATCATCCACAGGCAGGTGGGCCATGAGCAGCCGCTGTCCCCTGAGCTGGCACGGGCTTTGTCGAGGCAGTTTGGGTCTGATGTCCCTGCCTGGCTGCCCCGACATCTGAGAAGTGTTTAAAATAGTCATTGCACTCGAAGTGAGGCACACGCCAAGGAAGTGGTGTAGACCGTGTGGGCGCAGCCTCTGAGGTGAACCCTGTCACGGTTCTTCTGGCCACAGAGCTCAGGCCCGGGAGGGGTGGGGTGGCCTTGGAACAAGGCTCAGCCAGGTCCTGGTGCAGGGTGGTCACCTGGCTCACCCCGGACTCCTGGGCTGGGTAGCAGGTCAGGCCTCCCACAGACCAGCAGGGGACAACCCATTGCTAGTGGCCGGTGCACCCCAGTACCCAGGTGCCACATACCCCACTGTGCCCTGCACACACCCTCCTTTTGGTGTGGTGCCTGGAGCGCCAGCCAGGAGAGCCCCCCCCCCCATGTCGAATGCCTTTCCTGCTGGAGCAGCGGGGCTGAGGCTGGGCTGGACGGGCTGGAGGTCAAGGACAAGCTGGGACAGAGAGGGGGCGAGGTGGGGGTACCTCTCAGGCCTGGGCCCAGGGCCTCCCCCAATGCCACCTGCTTCACTAATAGGGTCCACAGGGACCACCCAGGTCCTCAAAGCACCGCTGGGGCTTGTGAACATACCCTCCCCCGTCTCCTGCTCTCTCTACAACAAAGGCCTTGCAGAGGGGTCCCCCAACCCCCTCACCCCCACCCTCTCCACTCAGCCTGGAGCTTCCCCTGGCCCGTAGCAGGTGGCCAGGATGTGGTGGCCAAGTCTCTCTCTTTCCTGGGCCCCTCAGAGCCCCGACCACAGCACCCTTCCTGCCCCCAGACCCCACGCTGGTTCCCTCTCACTGTCCTTGGCTCAGCCCCCACCCCTACCCCAGGGCCGGTGGCGGGTGTGTCCTGCAGCCCACCCAGCCTGCCCAGAGGTTACTCTCTCCCCGTGCATGGTGACCTCCCCACCTGCCGGGCTAGCTTCTCTGCCTCTGGCAGCTCCCTGCTCTGGCTTGGACATGGCTTGAGTGTCCCCAATTATTCCTGTGCTGAGGTTTAATCCCCATTGTGAAGTTACGAGGCCTGGGGGAGGGGATTCGAGCCCCATGATGATTCGAATCCCGGAGGCCTTAGAGGAAGAGGGCGAGAGGAACAGAAGACACAGACACGAGTCTGTCTTGGCTATGTGATGCGCCGGGCCGCCTCCGGACTCTGCCAACAAGATGCCACCACCAGATGCAGCCTCCACCTTGAGCCTCCAGAACCATGAGACCACAAACCCCTCTCCTCGTCACCCACCCAGGCTGTGGGGTGGTGTTGGCACAGAAGTTGAGCTAATGCACCCCTTGGGCAGAATTCCCCGCTCCTGCCACCCGCCAGCCTCTCCCCAGCCTCCGCCTCAGGCTCTCATCCCCTCCTCTCCCCAGGCAGAGCCAGCTCTGCTCCCAGGACATGCTAGGGACCTGGGCATCTCCTGCCTCCTCCACGACCACTATCCCTGCCCACCCTGCTTGCAGCCGAGCACCCTCAGCCCTGGGTAGGGCAAAACCCCAGTCCTCTCTCCACCTCTTCGCCTTCCCTGCCTGGTCTCATGTCCTGCTTGTCCATTCGCCCTGCCTGCCTCTCCGACTGAGGCTCCCCTCTGACCACCAGGCTGCAGGGGCCGCCGGGCCTCCCCTCTTTGGGCAGGTGCCTGGCTCCACCTAGACCAGACACTGGGGCCAGCCGTCTTCCCTCTGCCTCTGCCTGGCCCTGAGCTCAGAAAATGCAGCCGCCTGCAAAGACCTCGAGCCATGGCGTCCTCG
Organism: Glis glis; assembly: GCA_004027185.1. Classification (NCBI taxonomy): domain Eukaryota; kingdom Metazoa; phylum Chordata; class Mammalia; order Rodentia; family Gliridae; genus Glis; species Glis glis. The sequence continues at coordinate 91,394 of PVJS01000231.1, forward strand.
GTGCTAGTGTCTGTCCTCACAGCCAGGAAACAAGCGGCTTGGCCCTGATCATGGTTGACCTCCTCCCCGAGGCTTCCCGGCAGCAGCGGCCCTGCCTGGGCACATACTGACCCCAGCTAGTTGTGCCCTGGCCCTGGTTCCAACACCCCATGAGCAGAACACTGAGCCGCCTCTCAGTGGGGTGAGTGCCAGCCCCAGCTGGCTGCCGACACCCATCTGGGCAGTCCCCGGGGCAGCGGGTGAGCAGAGCTTCGCCCTACAGGGGAAGAGGTTCTCCATGCACGGGGCCCAGCAGCATGGTCCCTGCAAAGCTGGAGTCCTGCAGTGCCAGATAAATTAATGAAGCCTTCACTTTTAATTGTTAATGAGCTGTGGCTGCCTACTTCTAGCACCACCACAAACAGTAGATTAAAGCTGTTCGTCTCACCGGAAGGATGTTTAGAGTGGCAGGGGTGACCCGTCCAATGACTCACCAAGGGGCCGCGGCTGGGGTCAGCTCCAGGCAGCCCCTGCTGGTACAGCGCACAAGCCCCTCGATGAGCCGCCCCAGCCCCAGCCCCTATTTGAAGCTCTCTGGAGTCGCGGAACGCTCTTGGCCTGGCCATCAGAGGCGGGACTGAGACCCGGGGCTGCTAGGAAGGGGCACCCTGGCCCTCACCTGCCTTCCACTCGTCTCCGCCCCCGCACGCGGCTCCGCACTGGGGAACAGGAACAGCAACGGGAGTTGCCACCCACGGTGTCGTGAGGGTGCTGGCAGGCAGGGGCGCTTTGTCAATGGTAAAGTTAAAATGAGCCCCACTGTGCTGCCTCCGGGCTTCTCCCTGAGTGTACCTCCCAGGAACACGCCCTGAGAGATGGTGGTGCCATTAGCGTGGGGCCAGCTCCGTCGCCCCAAGGTGACAGTGCGGGCAGCTGGGAAAGCTGGTGCTGGCCTGGACTCCAGGGCTCCGTGCTGAAAATCCATGGGCCTGGCCGTGCCCACTGGCCCCACCCAGGCCTACCAACCATTCCGGCCAGCCCAGGGGCCTAGAGAGGCGAACACTGGGCCCTGGCTGGCTGGGCGGGCAGGTGGGCAGGGGCTGGGAGGCAGGCTGCCTGGACACTAGCCTACTCCCGCTCAGTGCCTCCCATCTGCACAGAGGACCAGCTGGAGTGGGGACAGAGACCCGTGTGTCCCCAAAGCCTGATGCCCACCTGTGGGACTGTAGCAGAGACCCCCACCTGTGACACAACCCCTCCCCCACCCCGGAATCGCTGCTGGGTGGCTATGGATCCAGCTCGGAGGATGGAGTGACGGAAGGAAGGGTCCAAACAGCCGATGATGCTGGCCTGGTCCACGTGCTGACCAATGGAGGCTCAGGGGCAGACAGAGCCTCAGGCCTTAGATGGCTACACACCCGCCTGCATCCCCCCAGAGTTGGGCCAGGTTCCTCGGGGTGCCAGGCTGTGAGGCCAAGAGGCAGAGGCCCAGGCTCCGGCCCTGGCCACCCGGCCCACAGCTCCTTAGGAGAGTAACAGGCCGGAGCCCAGCGGCAGGGAGGCGCCTGGATGCCCAGCGGCTGGAAGCACAGGGGGCGCGGTGGTTACTGCCGCCAATGACACTAATTAATGCAATCAATGATGAACAGGCCCCGCTTGGAGGCCACAGCGAGCACCGCAGAGCTGGCTGCCCTGGCTCAAAGCCTGCCCTGGACCTAAATCTCAGCCAAAGTCAGAAACGAGACCAGCAGAGCCTTGGCCCCCGCTGGGGCTCACAGCAGGGAGGGACATCCCTTCTGAAGGCGACCTGGCTCCTGGGGACTTCAACCTACACAGACAGCCGAGGGGGGCTGAGGCCAGGGATAGGCAGGTGCCCCCGAGGGCCTGGCCACCGCCGTGCGGCCTGGGTTCCCACCTCTGAGCAGCCCACTTCCCGCATTCAGGCCCCTCCCCGAGGGGACCAGTCACTGTCCTGTCCCAGCCCCAGGCCAGGCTGCACCTGCTGGTGCAGGGAAGTGCTGGCTAGCTGCACTGTCCCGGCTCGGCTGCAGGGCCATGGTGCTGGGCAGAGTGGACTCCCCCGAGTGGACTGGTCTGCCAGGGGTGTGAGGACACATCTGTCCCCGCAAGCCCCCTCCCCTGCAAAGCACTTACTGAGAGAGGGAGGAGTCCAAGCTGAAATCTTCCACATGACGCCTGGGGACAGAGTGGACACGTCAGTGCAGAAGGCAGGTGGCCAGGGGGCTGGGCTCCAGGACCAGGTGGGGGCTCCGGGCAGGGTCCGAGGGCACTGGGACCACACACCCCTGACCTACAGAGCCTCGGGCACAGCGGGTGGTGTCAGGGGAGGGAGGAAGCCCAGCATGCAGGGCGGGTTGGGGCAGAAGCCAGGCCTGCTGCTTCCATGAGAGGGCAGCGCAGCCCACTGGGGGCTGGCACATGCAACCTCCCAACCTTGGCCCATTGGGGGTGCCAGCCACAATGCAGACAGGGTCCTGCCCTCAGTCACACCTGGGGAGCCACGCTCTGCCCTGCTCAGTGCTAAGCATGCTCCAGGCCCCAGCGGTGCCCAGAAATAGCCCTGTCCACTGTGCTGCACCCAAGGATGCTGAGTGCAGGCTCTGCCCCCGGGTTACGTGCGGGGTCTGCCTGGCTTCTTTTCTGCTCCCCTGCCCCCCACACAGAGGCCACCAGCCCTGCCCCTTGGCCTTCTGTGACTGGACAGGCTGGGGCTGGGAGCTGACGGCTTCTTGGGGAACTGAGGCACACCCTTCCATGGGACCAGAGCTGGACAGCCTGGCCAGGGTGGGTGTGGCCTGCACTGGACAGGGCTGGGGGAAAGACTGGTGGGGGCTGGGTGGGGTGCAGGGGTCTCGGCCTTTGCTGATTGTGCGCTGTCCTGAGCCAGCCCAGCCAAGACTTTAGAGGAGTCCCTCTCTTAATCCTCATAGCAACCACTTTCCAGAGGAGGAAACAGAGGCCCAGAGAGGACTACTGCCTTCCCGAGGGCACACAGGCAGGCAGGAGGGGTGTGCAGAACTCGGGCAGCACCCCGCCACGGAATGTGCGGCGCTCTGGGTGGGCAGCTCCCTCCTAGCACTTCTGATGTGGGGGGCGGGGAGAGGCTGGGCCCACCCAGGGAGGGCGAGGTCCCGGCTGGGGGTGGCTGGGAGTTGGCAGCTCCGCACAGCACAGGGAGGGCCCAGGCTTACCTGGGCCTGAGCCTTGAGTCACAGGGAGCTTCTAGCAGATTCTGTGTGTTTGTCCAGCTGAGGTTCCCTCTCTGTGGCCCCAGAACTGCCATAAACTCTGAGCTGGGGCCAGGGCCTCACAGCAGGGCCAGGAACAGGCACCACTCAGCCTGGGGCCCCATGTCTGGTAGGATGGGTGCCTGGTCTGCATGGGGGGGGCTCCGCAGTTTCCTCTCTGAGCCCTACTGCATGTTGAGCAGCACCTCTGGAATGACACCCCTCCTCATCCCCATACAGCCCCAACAACTGGCCGTCTATTGTGCGCTGCCCTGCGGGACCTCCCTCTGCTCTGCCCAAGGCTCTGTCCTGGGATCCAGGAAGGGCCCTCCACACACTGTAACCCAGCCGGGGCTCACGCTGGGAGGGGCCTGCCAAGCAGACAGGTGAGGAGCCCAGGTGTGCCCTGGGAAGGATGCTGGCCCATGGGCAAAGGGACACGGGTGCTGTGGGCCGATGCAGCCCTGGCTGCGGGCTGGCGCTGTGTAAACAGTGGCTGCCATTGGGGTGACACTCCCCAGTGAACTGCAGCGTGAGGAGGGAGGCAGGAGGGGAAGGGGAGTCCGGTTCCCATCCGGAGTATGCAAACCTAAGGTGGCCCAGCAAGATCTGTCCCAGCAGCTGGTGGCCTAGGCACCACCCCGTGCCTCTGTCAGCCGCACCGCAGCCTGGCGCAGGAGGCAGGACCTCGCCCTGGAGCCTCTCACCCGCAACTGGGTCAACACACCAGAACATGGAGGTCTCTGCCCTACCAGGAGCTGCCTGAGGTTCAGGAGTCAGCCCTGCACTGCCTGCTGGGGCAGGGAGGAGCCAGGTGAGGAGGGCCGGCGCATCTGACTTGGGCCTGGCAGAAGCAGCCTGTATCGCCAGCCCACGGGAGGCAGCTCCTTCAGGAGCCACTCTGGGCTGAAGAAAGGGCAGGGTGTCTGGGCGGCCTTTTCCCTCTGCACCACGTGAGCCCTGAGTCCGCAAGATGCTTCAAGAAAGGGGGATTCCCTACTCGGGGAGTTTGGGGGTGCACAGTGCACCCCAGAGCCTTAGAGCTTCAAGTCTCAGCAGGGCCCTACATGTAGCAAAGGGACACACTTATTCTGGGCCATATTGTCTTCCCCAAAATTGGCATGTTGAGCCCTGACCCCCCAAACTCAGGGTGTGATTGTATTTGTAGGAAAGGTCTTTACAGAGTCACTAAGTTGAAATGGGGGTTGTACCTGGGATGACTAGTGTCGGGACAGGAAGAGGAGATGAGGAAACAGACACAGGGAGAGAGGGAAGGCCCCATGAGGACCGGGGGGGGGGGCAGGATGGCGTCTGCTGGCCAAGGGGAGAGGCCTCAGGGAACCAGCCGGCCCACACCCTCATCTTGCACATCTGGCCTGCAAAACTGAGAAAATTCATTCCTGTTGTTTAAGACCCAGCGCGTGGCAGCCCTGGGAAACTCATACACCACTGGATGACAGGCCCCGCATCCCTCCGAGGGACCAGGAGCACCCCACAGTGTCTGGCCACCCCAGGTCCTGGGTCAGGGATAAACCTGCCACCCGTTCTGGGGTTGGAGGAGGAAAAAAGCAAAGCTCTTAAGTGCAGAATAATGAGGGGCCCTGAGAGGAGCTGAATCTGATGGGGGTGCCCCAGAGAAGATGGGGTGCTCACAGGAGGGGCCGTTCCAGTGCAATGCCAATTGGGGGTGAGCTTCAAAGGGGTGCTCTTGGCGGGTCATGGAGGGTATAAAGGTAGGTGTTTGAAAACCAGGAGGAAGACCAGCACGGGGGGGGGGGTCATGGGAGCTGAGAGGGGGCGAGGGCGCTGCGTGGGGGTAGAGAGGGCCAGACCCACTTCAGGGGGAAGGGAGAAGAGCCAGCTCCTGGAGGGGCATGGGGCTGCCGTGAGGGTCTTGGCAAGCAGTGTGTCCCTGAAGACGGTCTCTTGAGCCCGGGGATACCTGGGGGAGCAGGCTTTGGGCAGGGAGGCTCTGTCCACTGCAGTTGGACTTTGATAGGCTGGAGGAACCACAAACCCGGGGCTCCTTGGAGAAAAGCAGGAGTCCAGGGCCATGATGGTGTTCAAGGGCCGCCCTGCGGAGGCCTCAGGCTTGGGGGAGACACCAGGGATGGAGGATGGGGCTGGGGAGACATGGAAGGAGGAGTGGGGGTGGCAGGGGTGTGTGGACAGGGAGACAGGGGCCAGTGGTAAGCAGAGAGGCCCCTGCAGAGGGTGAGGCAGCGCTGGTCAGGGCAGGACAGGACAGAAGCAGGGCAGGACAGCGTGTCCCTGGGGAGGTAGTGGATGGAAAGTGAGTGGACAGCTTCACAAGTTATCAAAGTGGGTTGAGGAGTGCAGGCTGGGGGGAGGCAGCAGGAGGGCAGGGCCCTGGGGAGTCCCAGGGTCATGAAGCCATGGGGACAGCCAGGCAGTGTCCTTGGAAAGCTCTGGGGCAGCTGTTGTGGGCGTGTGAGTCTGGGGCAGACTCAGCCCTGGGACACAGTGGACCGTTGATCCTGGGCTGGCCCAGTGCGGGGCAGGCTGGTGGGGGCTGGGGTAACTAACACTGGAGAGGGGCTTCCTAACACCCTTGCCCCCTGCCCTCTTCTCCTAGGCCCCTGCACACAGAGGTGGCCCAGCCTCAGTGGACAGAGAGCTGTGCCCAAGCCAGGCTCAGAGGGACTGCCCACAGGGAAGGCCCTGTGGGGACAGGGACGGGCAGTAGGAAGGTCCAGGGAGAAGACAGGGGTGAGGGTGGGGACTAGAAGGAACACCTGCACCTGATGGGCTGGGAGGGCTCACTCCATGGCCTGACCCTCCCTCACTAGGCTGCTTGGCTGGAAAGCTCTGGAATGAGCATCCTCAAGCTAACCATCCCGTGACCCCTCCCCAGCCTCACACCCAAGAGACAACAAGGAAGGCACAGACACAGGAGTTCCGGGGGCACTGGCTGGGTGGGGCAGGGGGCACTGAGACGGGTCATGCATCCATGAGAGGGTGCGCTGTGTTAGGGGCGCACTGGGCAGGGCTGCACCCCACTGCTCTGGATGGGGGCAGGTCCTGCCCTCCCTGCCTATGACTAGGGCAGTGGACACCCCTCCCTCATTTCACTGACTTCCCAGCAATGGGAGGACCGGGGCCTCTTGGGTCAGCGAGCCCTGACCCTGGTTGACCCTGGAGGTGGCCCAGGTGTGCAGGACAGGGGCAGCTGCAGGAACCATGGGTGGCTGGCTCACTCTGGAGGAGGGCACCCTGCCTCCCTGCTCTGGTCTCACCTGGAATCTCCATCAGACTTCTCTTCCTAAGGCACAAGCCCACCAAGTCCACTTCTGCTCAGGAACCTGCCGTGGCTCCCTACTTCTCGTCTCCAATGCAAACCCTGCAGCAAACCCTCCTCCCTGAAGAGGAGGCTTCAGGGCTGCAGGCCAGGGGTCTGCCCTGGCCCAGTGGTGCGACATCTCCCATCTCTCTGCCCTGCAAAAGGGGCCTGACAAGGACCCTGTACTTGGGAGCTGCTGGGGGGTGGAGGGTGGCCACCATGTGGCAGGCTCAGCAGTTTGTGATCCTTAACGCAGAGGCGGACATGGGGGAAGGCTTCCTGGAGGAGGAGGCCTGTGCTCCAGCTCCCATGCTGCACTGCGGGCTCAGATACAGCGTGGGCAGAACCTGCCATCCCTGCGGGCTAGCCCTTGCAGGGGCCAGGCTGGCTGTCAGTGGAGCTTCTGGGATCACCGGCCCCCACCGCATCCAGGAAGAGGAGGGCGAGCAGAGGAGTCGGTCCCTGGGGACTTGGCTGGCTCTCACCACCCTCCTGCCCGTGGGCTGCCCATTAGTCATGGGAGGGCTGCCGCTGCACTTAACCTCAACAGTTTCTTCTGGCAAATGGGAACATGGCAGCAGTGCTATGGGGCAGGAAATGGGTGTGGGGGCGGGGGAAGGCCAAGGCAGCCTGGAGGGGGAGGGACACCCCAGGGCTCCTTGGTCCAGCCATCTGTCAGGCCCAGCCTCTGCCAGCGCCCTGCAGCCTGACTCCCAGTGCACCCCTGGCTGCGGCCCTCGCTGCTCCCTCTGCCTGGTGGGCCTGCCCACTCCTCCCTGAAAGGCCAGCACCCCAGCAGGCCGCGCTCCTTGCCACGGCCTGGCCTGCACCCCTCTGTCAGGCACAGGCTCTGCGCCCACCATGTGTGTCCAGCTCTGATTCATCTCGGCGCCCACCGCACCAGGCATGGCTCTTGGCTCAGCAAGACCTCAGTGTCCTCATCCAGGAAATGGGGTGCAGAAGGGCTGGGGAGGGCCGCAGTTGCCCCAGGAGCGGCCTCCTCACCCTGGCTGCCAGGGGGCTCCCCGCAGGAGCCTGAGCCCCAACCGCGTCCTTGCTCCTGTGTGCTGTGCAGCCTTTGGTGAGCCCCTGGACCGGCCTGGGCGCACCTGCTCACCTCCCAGTACCTGTGTCCCCGCCAGGCAGCCCCTGGAACCAACCTGGGTGCAGCTCCCAGACAGGGCACCGAGCCCAGGTCTACGTCTTCCCCGCAGGCCCTCCGTGCTCAGCCTCTAAGCAGGGGGCTGGGGGTCCCGCAGGGGGCGGCGGGGCTTCCGGCGGCAGACCCGGGCCGCCCCCTCGCGGGGCTGCAGGCAAGGCGGCCGTGGCGGCGGGCGCCCCAGCGGGATGCTAGCGGATGCAAAGCCCCTCCCGGCGGCGCTGCGGGGTCCCAGGCCCGCGCCCGCCCCTACCTCTGGCCCACGTCGCTGCCCACGGAGCCCCCGCCGCGGGCCGGCAGCAGCGGGCTGAGCCCGTGCGGCTCCTCGGGGGCCGCGGCGCCGGCCGGGACGCCCCCCGGGCCCGCCTTGCCCTCGGACGGCGAGCGCGGTAGCTTGGCCCGCGCCATCCTGCGGGAGCGCTCGGCGCGGGAGGCGGCGGCGGGGGCGGCGCCGGGCGCAACCATCACGCTCCGCACCCGCCCCCTGCGCGCAGCAGTGGAATGGTCCGGGGGGCGGGGAGGGCGCCCGGCCTCCATCCCCCTGCACCCCCTGCACCCCCTGCCCAGGGTGCCCCCGAGGAGGACGGGTCCCAGAGCCCAGCAGTCCTGCGCCACCTTACACCAGAAGTCATAGTGATTGGAATGAGAGTCTGGGGGAGGGGAGACGTAGTGCTGTTGAAGCCTGGTGGGCCTGCCCTGGCCCTCCTGGGTCCTGGGGGCCTTGGCCTGGTACTCAGGATGGCGGTCGGAGAGCTATGCCCACCTTCCCAGCTCCAGTGCCTGCCCAGGCCAGGTGGGTCCAACCCCCAGCCAGGTGGGAAATGCTGAATCTGTCCCTGTCCTCCCCCATTTCCATCCCCAGTGCTATCAGGGCACACCTGGTGGGCACTCATTGTTGGTGCCCTGTGCCAGCCTGGGTGCTGGATCCCAGGGATGCATAGCAGTCGGTGTGAGGCCCTCCCTGGAGCCCCTGCAGTGCCGCAAACAACCTGAGCGGGCGCCACAGATTTGTATCCATTTTGCAAAAGTGGGGAAACTGGTGTGCTGAGGGAGGAAGTGTGCTCCCCAGGATACGGAAGCAGGAAGGGGCAGAGCAACAAGCAGCAAGGGGCAGAGCAAATCCCGTGACTCTCAGACCGTCTCTCGATGGCCACGGTCTGAGGCTTTCCTAACCCTCCATCTCACACACCAGGCTCCAGGTGACTCACAGGTAACAGCTGGCAGGTGTTGGTGCCGGGAGGTCTGACTTCCTGAACCCCGCTTGGTGGAGGGGGCTCTGAGATTCCCACCTGTCCACAACACCTGCTGTGGGCTCCGGGACCTCCGGACCAGCCCAGACTCCATGCCCAGACCAAGAGCACCTGCTTGCCCGGCCTGCCTCAGTTTCCTCACCCACGTGACCATCAACAGCACAGCACTTATGGCAGATCTGTGGGAAGACAGTGCCTCGGTACACCAGGTGGTACCAGCTCGAGCTGGGGGTGGCCTGGCCCCCTGAATTCACACCAAGAACCCTCACAGAAGGGGCTGCACCACCCCTCCCCCTGAATCCTTCCACCCTGGCTGGGCCATTGCGGGTCTCCATGGAGACCTTGCCAGGTCTCCATGTGCCCTGTGTAAAACCAGACAGGAACCAAAGGCTCGCCTCTCAGGGAGGGAGCACCCAAAGGTGAGGGAAGATGGGTGGGCGGAGCTTCAGCCTCTGGCCCGCAGGGTCCTGCCTTACTTCCTCCACACTCCACCAGGGTCAGGGTGGGCTGGGCCACAGTGGGGAATCCCAGGTGCGGGGCCTCTGTCCATCAGGGGAACGAACCCTGAACCGCCAAGGTGCTTGGGAAATGACCATCTCCCTGGTTCTCCCCAAACCCACCCAGACCCCCGGAACACCACCGCTGGGTGTTTGAGCAAGGGTGCATGGACTCGAGTCGGCCTCAGAGGAAGGAGGTGTTTGCCTGACAAGCATGAGGAGCCCCCTGCCTGCCCCGGGGTCACAGCAGATGGGGGTTCCCTCACCATCGCTGGGGAGCCACACGGGGCAGCAGAACGAGGCAGTGAGTCTCCCCACACGTCAATGAGACTCACCCCATGACGTGCACAACACAGAGCAGGCAGGACCGCGGAGCCCCGCACAGCCTGGCGCTGTCCACCCAGCGCTGCAGTGCAGAGAACAGGCTGGACAGACATCGGGGTGCTCACAGCGGCCACCCCAGGAGCAGGCAGTGAGCCCACACATGGGATGCTCACAGAAGCCATGTCTGCCGAGTGCAGAGGGAAGACGCCTGACTACCCGTCCCGGGGGCCAATGCATTCTGGCCCTTCAACCAGGCAGTGTTTTCTTTTTCTATTATTGCTTTCTGAGAACACAGTAGGTCTTCATGTGCCCATGGCATTTGAAGTCCAGGGTTAGTGTTAGGTGGCAGACAGGAGGAGGATGCCAACATTTTGTGTGGTGGGACATGGTTAACAAAGTGGTTGGTGAGTGCCTAGGAGCTCATAGTCCATGATGGCAGATGAATCTGGGACAGTGGGGGTCCTGCTCAACGTGCGGGGTGGTGGGGTGCCCGCTGTACTTGCTGGGTGGTGGGGTCCCTGCTGTACTTGTTGGGTGGTGGGATCTGCTCAACTTGCTGGGAGGTGGGGTCTGCTCAGCTTGCTGGGTGGTTGGCTCCCTGCTCAACTTGCTGGGTAGTGGAGTCTGCTCAACTTATGGGGTGGTGGGGGTCTGCCTGGCAGAACAGAGCGGAAACCATCCCAGAGTGGGTGAGGGCTGTAGGGTCAGGTGGTGTGATGCCTGCCAGTGTGAGGGCTGGTGTGACATCTGCAGGTGTGACATCTGCAGGTGTGAGTGCAGTTATGAGGGCAGGTGTGACATCTGCAGGTGTGACATCTGCAGGTGTGACATCTGCAGGTGTGACATCTGCAGGTGTGAGTGCAGTTATGAGGGCAGGTGTGACATCTGTAGGTGTGACATCTGCAGGTGTGAGTGCAGTATGAGGGCAGGTGTGACATCTGTAGGGGTGAGGGCAGGTGTGACATCAACAGGTTTGAGTGTAGGTGTGATACCTGCAGGTGTGAGGGCAGGTGTGACATCTGCAGGTGAGAGGGCAGGTGTGAGGACTGCTTCAGGAACCTCCCAAACCCAGGAGATAAACAAAGGCAACAAAAAGCATGGACCATGACTCAGAAACCAGCAAGGACTGGGGCAGAGCAACAGCAAAGGCATCCCAGACAGTGCCGGGAGCGTGGAGGGAGGCTCAGGCAGTGCTCCCCTTCCCTGCCCCTGCCCTGGGAGGTCAAACTGGGATAGCCACAGGGCCCTGGGATCTCTCCCCCACAGCCCAGCGGGAAGAGGCAACCAGAGGCCGTCCTGACCTCCAGCATCATCTGGCTGACCCTCAGGCTGGCCCTGGGGAAAGAGCATGGAACCCCAGGGCATCCCCAGCTATGTGGCATGGACCCTGCAAGGACACTTTACAGGAGCTGAGGACAGAGCAGATGGAGGCTTAGACACATGTCCCTTCCCCACGCTCCGGAGTTGGAGGAAGGTGGTGAGGTCACACAGGCTGGAAACACAGGGAAGGGAACAGGGGAAGAGGTCACACAATGGTGGAGAGGTGGGAGAACCCCAGTGTCCACGGACAGACGGTGGACAAGTAGCCTGTGGCCCGTCCATACCACGGAGTATCAGTCAGCCTTAAGCAGGAAGGAATCTGACACCTGCTACAAGGATGGGCCCTAAGGACAAGGCACTGAGAGAAACGTAGGCGGCACAGGACAGCGCTGTGGGGCTTATGTGAGGTCCCCAAGTTGTCAGGTCCATAGAGACCAGAAGTGGAGTGGGTTGCCAGGGACTGGGGAGTCAGTGTTTAGTGGGTCAGAGGTTCCGTCTGGAAAGACGAGCATTCTGGGGGTGGATGGTGGAGACAGCTGCACGGCGGTGTGAATGCTCAGTGCACTGAATGTGCACTTAGAAATGGTTAGGGTGGTGCATTTTATGCTGTTTACATATTACCACAATTAAAATAAATAGGCACATTTACAGAAGAGCAGGAAGGAGGGAAGGAAGAAGGAAAGGAAGAGAAAAAGAAGAGAAAGGGGAGAGAAAGAGAATGGATTTCAAAGAGAACCTGGCCACCAGCAATGTCTAACTCCAGGGTAGAAGGAAAGTCCCCACCAGAGCTTCAGGCACCAGATCAGCTTAATGAGGACAAATTTCAATAAAAGGAGCACTCAGAGATGAAATGAGTGTGTTTATCTCCATGGACTGAGGTAAAAAGGGAGATGGCAGAACCCAGAAACCATCTGAGAGCCAGGAAGCATCCCAGTTATCACCAAGTGAGTCTGTGCTAGCAAGAACCAGAGGAGATATGCTGCAAATCGAATTATTGACCCAGACATATGTTCTGACTGCACCGCGGAGACAGATGCAGAACCAGCATGAAGAGTGTGGAGCATGCTCTACCTGAAGGTCCTTCATGTCCCTGGGCAGAGGCCCCAGTAGGCATCAACTATTTAAAATATATTTGGAATACATTTATAAACATACTGACAAAGCAAAGGAAGAACTGTGTGCCCAGTTCCAGGAAGATGAGTTGCAGGACACATTACACCCAGATTGACCCTCTTGCATCTACTGAGCTTGAAGGACAAAGAGCCCTTCAGGCACACAAGTCAGAAACAGGCATCAACTTGGGAGGGCAGAGCCATCTGGCATTTGGATTTCTGTGGGGAGCTAAGTGCAAGGGGTTGACAGGCCCAGGAAGACCGAGTGCTGAGGAAAAAAAGAAAGTGAGATGAGGTCTATTATACCCAGCCATAATGTCACCCAAGTGCACAGACACAGGAGACATCTCAATTGCAGAGCAGCAGGTGAGAACATGGCCCAGTACAGATGCCCTTCTTGGCAGAAAACACCATCCAAGGTGGAGCACAGCCAATCAAAGAGATACCCACATACGGGATCGGAGTGGAAGAGGTACAGTGAATCCATGTGGTCGGCAGGAGCCACAGAAGTGTGGATTTACAGCGAATGTTAGGTAATTATGCAAAGTCTGGTTATGGAACAGATTGTAACAATTTTAAACTTTGGTGGAGTAAAAAGAACAATATAATTAGCACACATTGGGGGTGTGTGGGGTGTTGTGATTCAAAATGAAGAGGTTGAGTCGGGACTGTGAACCAAACACCCTCCCCAATGCAAGGACAGTCCCCAGAGGAGGACGGATTCTTGGGTGGGGATGGTGCAAGGGCAGGGACACTCTACTGTTGCCAGAGAGCAAGAGAATAGCAAAGAGGAATTGGGTCAGGTCAAAGGGTCCAGAAGCCAGCCAGAAAGTCCACCAGAGGCCACGGCCAGGACAACTGAGCATCAGAGGGGACTGTGACTGAAACAGGGTGGCATTATTCAGCCTACTGCACATGGTAAATCTGTGTAACCCCGTGGGTCAATATGGGATGCTCAGAAAGAGGAATCCAGAAAAAGCACCTCTGTTGTCGCCATGTGAGGCTGCCATTAGCGCTGTCTCGCTTTGAGAACTGGTCACTATAGAGAAATGGTGGAGGGTATTTTCAGCAAGAATTAGATTTGGAGTATACAGCCAGCCCTCTCTGATGAAGATCAAGCATAGTCTCCGGAAGAATGAGGTGAAGATTCGTGGAAGGAGAAACAGAAGAAGGCTGGTGCATCCCGGGTCCTAGGAGAATGGTGGGCTCGGTCTGGGATGTTCAGATAGGCTACGATCCCCAGATATACGTCAGGGGGAGAGCTATATGCTCAAATAGTGCCTGCTCACCTTGACATGAAAATGGAGATGAGTACTGCCCAGTGGGCCTGTCTGGCCCTCTCCACCACGGATGCCAGCCTGAGGCAGCACCAGGATCACAATGGCGCCCACAGTCTTCTCTCACCTATATCAGGCAAGTCCAGCCCAGCAGCCTTCAGACCCAGTGTCCAGCTTATGAGAATCTCTGGAGTCAGGAAGAGGCCACCAGACACCTGTAGATGGTGGGACATTCTGCAGGGCCAGAAGCTGGTGCATTAGCTACCAATGCTGCGTGACAAATACGCTCCAGTCCTGAGGCCAAGTGCAAGATAGGTCTATTATCTCCTGACTCTGCAGGTCAGCAGCCGCCCTGCCAGGCTGGGTTTCTACCTAGGGTGAGGCTGACGTCCAACCCCACAGGGCTGGGCTCTCATCTGGACGAACCCATCTCTATAGGGTCAGGGTTCTTCAGAGGGCAGAAGCAACAGGATATGTAAGAGTACGGATGTCTGGCCGGGCGTGGTGGCGCACGCTTGTAATCCCAATACTTGGGAGGCTGAGGCCGGAGGATCTGGGTTCGCGGGCAGCCTCAGCTAATTAGTGAGGCCCTCTGCAACTTCGTGAGACCTGGTTTCAAAATAAAGGGTAAAAAATAGGGCCGGGGGTGTAGCTCAGAGGTAGAACGCCCCTGGGTTCAATCCCTGGTACCGCAAAAAAAAAAAAAAAAAAAAAAAAAAAAGAATACAGATGTCTGGGAGGGGTTTGTTGGGGGAACTGGCTCACAGGACTACAGAGCCTGAGGGGTCCCAGGACAGGCCACCTGCAGGCTGGAGAGCCAGCAGGGAAGTCCAAGTCCAGAGGCCGGGGAACTCTCTACCATCTCATGGCTCTGTCTCCTCTTCTGTCTGCTAAGTTTCCCTCCCTTTTTTTTTCTTTCCTTTTTTTATTTTTTGAGGTTTCCTTATATTTTCTTTTGGAGTGAAATGTGTATAACTAATCATTTTTTGCCTCCTTGTGTTTTTGTTTTTTGTTTTGGTCTTGTGCGTGCTAGGCAAGCACTCTACCATGGTGCCGCCCCCCAGCCCTCTGCCTCCCTCTTGTGAGGACCCTTGTGACAGCATTTCAGGCCACCTGGATAATCTCTCCATCTCAAGATCCTTCACTGAATCACAGCGCCAAGGTCACATGAGGTCACAGTCTCAGATTACAGGGATTGGGTGGTGGGCATCTTTGGGAGGACCGGTCAGTGGCCTGGGAAGAGGCCCCACCTCCTGTCTAGAGGATCCAGGTGGGCGTGAGGGGCTGAGGGGTCAGGGTGGGGCCCTGCATTGGAGGGCTGGGTTCTGGGACACAGAGTGAACTTTGGCACTGTGGGGATGGGGGTAGGGTGGGATGCTGCCTGGACCTGGAGCTTCACCTCCCTCCCAGGGCATTGTAACCACTGCCAGGCACAGAGGGTCCCCTTTGAAAAGGGGGCACAGGACCAGGTTCCCCTCCCCTCTCTCTGGGCCCTGGCCAATCATTCTGGAAGAGCCCTGGAGAAGGGTGGGATGATGGAGAAGGGGAGAATTAAATTTTTTTTTTTTTTTGCGGTACCAGGGATTGAACGCAGGGGCGTTCTACCTCCGCGCTACGCCCCCGCCCTATTTTTTATACTTGATTTTTGAAACCGGGTCTCACAAAGTTGCAGAGGGCCTCACTAAGGGGAGAGAGAGAGAGAGAGAGAGAGAGAGAGAGAGAGAAACAGACAGACTGACAGAGAGACAGAGAGACAGGGAGAGAGAGCGCTGAGGCTGGCTGGGAACTTGTAATCCCAAAGTACTGGGATTACAAGCGTGCGCCACCATGCCTGGCTGAATTAATTTGCTAATTAATGAGGTTGGCAGGGGGGTGGGCGAAGTCTCTGGAGTCTGAGCAGTCCGGAAGGGTCTGGCAGGCAGGAGAGCTTTGCCTTCCTGGGGTGACCTTAGTTTACTTCCCAAAGCCCTGTGCACTCGCTGAGGGACCCCCTGAGGCTTGGAGTGGGGTAGAGAGATGGAGCTGGACGGAGCCTCCATGGGCCTGGGGCTGCAGGGTGTGGCCCTGCCCACCTCTGCAGCAATAGAAGCTGGTGAGGGAGTTCCTGGGCTCATACCATCTCCCTATAGCCTTCTGAGGCTGAACCAGCTCTGCTCCCAGGGGAGGCCTATCCCTGGTGTCTGACTCTCTGTTGGGTCCTTCCTAGACCTGAGACGGGGGAGGGGTGTTCCCTGGGGCCTGCCTTAGAGCTGTGGACTGGCCACTGCCCTGCCTAGCACAGAGCTGTAGAGAGGAGTGGAGCACCCCACGTTCCTCCTCAGTTTCCCCTGCAGTGCCTGCCCCTGGCCCTCAACCTGGATGCCTTCCCTGCTCTTCCCATGCCCCCTCCCCCCAAGCCCAGGCCCCTTGCAGGCCCTGGGGCTCAGGGACTTCGGAACTCTCTTTGGCTGCAGAGTGCCTCCTTGCTGGGCTCTCATGGGGTCAAGGTGGGAGAAAATGCAAGGTCTCTCCCTCTCCATGCCAGCTCATCCTCAGGCCCCTCCTGGGGGTGGCCCTCGGCCATTGTTCCTGGGAGGTGGCTGGCTGGGGAGGCTCCTGCTCAGCCCCACCTCCTCCAGCACAGGCTGCTCCCTTCTGACCCCCTCCCCTGCGGTGGGAGGATGGGCCTCTCTTCCAGCATTTCTACTTCCCAGCAGATTTCCAATCAACTTAGGACCTGCCCAGGAAAATAGCCCAGTCCACGGATGGGGCTGTGTTATTAGCGGTCAGCGGCCCTCTGGAGCTGGCCAAGAGTCCCAACTCCAGCAAAGGTGGTATCCTCCTGCATGGGGCATGACCGGCATACTCCCTCAGCCCCACGCTGGAAGCCCATTGGTAACCAGAGAAAGGTGGTTGGCTGGAACCCTGGGGCTCCAGCTTCTTGGTGCCCCCTAACAACTCCTGTATTGGTGTCCTGTATTGTCCTGGGGCCGCTGTAACAAAACTCCACCAACCAAGGGCCTTAAAACAACGGGCATCCATTCTCTCCCAGTTCTGGAGGGGCCAGAAGTCCCAAATCAAGGGACCTGCTGGTCCACACCAGCACAGCTCCGCAGCCCCTGCCCATGCGGCCTCAGCGAGTTCCAACTTGGGGGGCTGCTCCCTACCCGGGCAATGGGTGTTTGCCCCCTAGGACCCCAAGCAGCATTGCCTGAGAGGGCTAGAAGCCCCGCCTTTATGTGTGAAGCTAATTAAAGGACATGCGGCGGGGGGGCATGTTGGGGCTCCTGCTGACTGCTGGGGGGACCTACAAACAGGAGCCTCTCTCTAGGGATCCTGCAGAACCTGTGATGTTCAAGGAATTTGAAACCAAAGCACTGCGAATCCCCTGAGAGGTTTCCCACCATCTCTCTGTGTCAACTTCCCCCCTCCCTGTGGGCTGTGGACTGACTTGTGCCCCCCAACTCACATGTGGGAGCCCTGACCCCAGGTGGGGTGTCATAGGAGGTGACAGGGTTAGCTGTGGTCCCAAGGGCGGGGCTCAGGATGGGTCAGTGCCCGCAGAAGGAGACCAGAGTCTTCGAAGTGAGGGGTTAAAGATAAATGTCTGTGCTGGGAGCCGCTGTGTGTGGTGTTCTGTGATGGCGGCCTGAGTAGACTGACACGCAGCCCCGACACGACCCTCTCCTGTCCCACTGCCAACCAGCCTGGGATGGCGTACATGGCACGTGGTAGGAATTACCACCTGACACCTACACCAGTCGTGGTCCCCTGCCTTGGCGATGCTTACCCACCCCTCACCGGGCATCTGGGTTCTATTTTATGCTAATATGGGTGGAATCTGATTTTGAGTCATGCACTCGAGTCCCCGGGATGTGGGCTTAGTGGGTGAAGCAGTATGCCTGGCTGTGCCAGCTCGGGGATGGGGTGAAAGACACACCCCTCCGGGAAGGCACATTCGCCTCTTGAGGTGTCTCTGAGCATCCCAAGGGCATAGGGTGGGGAGCCAGAGCCCTTCTCTTCACAGAAATACTAATACGTTGGTTGGAGCACCCGTTACACGTGAGAACAAGGGTTGCAGGAGCCGCCCTCTGCCCTCGGGGTGACGCCCTGCGCTCTGCTGTGCACGCTGGGCCTGAGCTCCTTCCTCCCACTGCCTCCGTGTCTGCGTCCCGTTGTCCCCCACCTGCTGGGTATCAACCCTGCCCACTCCTGGCCTCCCAGGGCAGAGGGTGGCCCAGCCATGGAGCCCATACTCAAGGCAGGGACACTGGCAGGAGGAAGGTGTCCGGTCCAGGGACTGTGACTCCACATCGGAAGGGTTACTGGCCTGTCTGTCCCCCTACCCCTACCCAGGGCCTGCCTCCCAGGCTCTGCTCCCTACTGGGGACAGCAGGGGACAGCCATGCCCCAGCCCCATGAACAGCTGAGCTGGGGGATGTGGCAGATCAGCCCTGGACCCAGACAGTGACCGAGAAAGTCTGATGTGCATTTAACTCACTCCAGATACCTGAGAGCATGCAAAATAGTCTAGAACCTTCCAGACCTTGATTCTATCATGTGGTCAGCAGAAAGATGGTGTTCCAGAGAGATGATGGAGCACACGTGACATTCAAGTTAGCTCCTGGAGTCCATGTAGCCGGGCCCTCCCCAACCAGGTGACCCCAGTCTCGCCTGGGTCTTGCCCCCTGGGCCAAGGCCATTCCCCTGGCCACCTGCCTCCTCCCAGGCCTGTGGGTTTGCCCTGGACAGGCCCGGCCTGGGCAGGGGGAGGAGGAGCTGAGTGACTTGAGAGAGCCACCAGCCCAGCCCTGCCTGTCAGCCAGGCCCTTGCAGAGGGAAGTGAGGCCCCAGGCGGAGTTTTAATTATAACCCTCGGGGGAGGGTGGCCACTCCTGAGCTGGCTAAGCAGCTCTGGGGCTCTCCCCCGCTCCAGGGCCAGCCACCTGGAGCGTTCCATCCTTCCCAGGAGCCTGGCTAGCACAGGTAGGTGCACTGTCACCACTGTGGCTGTCCCCTGCCCGCGGGTCCACATGAGACCCGCTCATGGCACATGTGAGGCTCCGCCCACTGGGCAGCTCATCCCAGAGTGCTGTGAGGATGGCCACCTCCCGGGGCTCCCCAGTCCAGGAGGACACGCTTCCCAGACTGCTCCTGTCCTTGTCTCCCTCAGCTCCTGCCTCTTCTTGAACCTCCACTGCCCCTAAAACCAGCACTGTCCACCTGGACTTTTGGTGGCGTGACTCCACATTTGTCCTCGCCTCTGGGTCAGGCTGGGCTCCCTCTGTTCATTTCAAAGCTCTGGCCATGCCAGACCACTGTGCCTCTCATGTGGTGAGCCTGGGGTCCAGATGGACTCCTTGCCAGGCCCCCAAGGAGGGAGCATGGTGGTACAGCCCAGCCCAGCCCCAGCATCCCCAGAGCACCCCAAAAGAGAGCTGGTGGTGATCTGTACCCTCCAAGAGCTGCTGAGGCCTTCATGCACAACTCTGGATCTGGTGCCCTTTGGGGAGCCTGGGGCCTGGTGTGGGCCCAGGTAGCTGGTTCGCTATCCTGGAGGAGACCCAGTGGAGGCAGAGCCTGAGCAAAGCTCTCCCTAAGGAGGGCCGGGGTCCTGCTCTGTGCAGGCCCAGGCTGGGCTGGAGAGGGGCAGGGTGGTGAGGGTGGGGTAGGGCAGTACGAGGGGGAAGGGGACAGGATGTGGGGTGCCCGGATGATGGGATGATGGACTCAGGCACTGGCCCATGGGGTGGATTGGCGAGAGCCTGTCTGGAGGGCGCTTGAGGCCCTTGGCAGGCAGGCGAGGATGAGTCTCACCCAGCTCCTCTCCACGCCCAGCTTGGCCCCCTGGGCAGCACTTCCCAGCCCAGCTCCTAACTGTTCAGTTATTAATGACCACAGTGAGTGGCTGAGGGCCAGCTGTCCCCAGAGGCGCCTTGCCTGACTCTGGCTTGGAGGCTCGTGGGCCTCAGCCCCACAGAGGGGCCTGGTTTGTCCCCGTGGGGCGGACTTTGTCCCCGTGGGGCAGACTGACCCACTTCAGAGGGCTCCGGGGGGGCCCGCGAGGTCCCTTCTCCCCGCTGTGGCTCTTCCCATCCCAGTCTTCCGGCCATTCTTCCCCCTTGAGAGATAAGCCTGTGGCGTCACAGCCCCTTGTGCCTGTGCCCACCTCCAGGACAAAGCCTGTCCCCTCCTTTCCGGAGACTCAGTGGGCAGGACTGAAGCCTCATCTACAAGCCAGGAGACAGGGCGCCGAGAAGCCAGCACGCAGCTGCACCTCAATGACGAAAGCCCTTCCCGCGGCCTCCTTTAGAGTCCATGTTCCCCCACCCACGATGATGGCTTGCGTTCCAGGGCATGCAGCAGGGGCAGCTCTAGGCAGGGAGGGGTCAGGGCCTCCCTCCCCTGTCCCTTGGACTCTTGGGGCAGGGGGCACAGTGAGATGTCTGCAAGAGGACCGGGCCCCACAGCCCCAGACCTGGCAGGTAGCTTGCTGTGAGTGCTGCTCCCCAGGAGGCTCCAGGGCACGGCCTGGTGGCGAGAGTCCACCCAGGGCCCCATCAGCCCCCTGAAGGGGGGCTCTCAACTCTGCCCCTCGCTGCTACACAGCGCTGTTCCCTGGGGAGAGGCCAGCCTGGAGGCTCCATTCCTCTGCACGTGGGTGGCTGAGCTCCTCCGTTCCCCAAGGCCAGCCTCGGCTGCGGTGACTCACCGCAAGTGCCTTTATTCCCCTGAGAACAGGAGGCCCACGGCCCTGCCCGCCCGCTCACAGCCTGCCAGGATGCAGGGCGCATCTCCCCCATTCCTGCCCTGGGGGAGAACAGGGGGGCGGAGGAAGCCCTGTGCGAAGCTGCCACTCTGCAGTACCCTGTGCTGGTGGCTGGGAGACTCCTTCCCCGGGGGCGGGGGCAGAGAGAGCAAGTGCAGCTCACGCCTTTCCATGTGCCCCTTGGTGGAGACCACTGTCCTGGTTCCCTACTCCATCCTGCATACTAGCCCACTGCCTGTGGCCCCAGAGCCCAATCCCAGGACCACCCCCAACACACACACACACACACACACACACACACACACAATGAAGCTCCCCAGAGCTCCCTGGGCACACATGGGCCTGCAGGTGCAGGATCGGCAGGCCGTCTTCCTGGCCTCTCTGGCTGCCCCATGCCCTCGCTCTCAGACCTGAGCCTGCTCTCCCTCCTCATCCCCAGCGAAGCATCCCCACCTCCTGATGGCTGCCCTTGTGGAGGGTCCTCACAGGCCAGGCAGAAGTGCCCCCTCTATCCTTCACTCTGGGAATCGGTGAAGGTGCATGGGATGGGGGTCAGGCTTCAAGGACAAGAAAGGGGGTGTGGCAGCTCCCTCCCCCCGGTTTCCTGTATCACCTGCCCTTGGTGAGACCTGGCAGCTCAAGGGAACACTCTGGAGTCTGGCGGTCATGGGAGGGGCAAGGCCAGGCTCGCCCACCCTGCAACTGGTACCAAGGCAGCTGTGGGACAGAAAAGTAAGAAGCGACTCCAAGGGACTGGGTTCCTTTCAGGGACGACGGTGCCCTGGCACACAGTGGCACGCGCCGCACAATGCTGCGGATGTACTAGATGAAGATGGTGGTCATTTTGTGTTTCGTGTATTTTACTATAATTTTTAAAACCACACACAGCAACAGATTCAATGGCAGTTTCCCATGCCCTGGGTCTGGGGAAGTCTCTCCCGGGCAGATGCACATCCCCCATGGCTGGCAGCAAAACCTTTCCATCCACTCATGAAAATGCGAAAGTGGAGGGGCGCAGCACTGAATGACATCAACTGCGGTCACTGGCGTTTACCCAGCCAGGGGGAGGTCCGGGCTCCAGGCAGGAGACATAGTTTCCTGTCTGGCATTGGAAGGAACCCCCAAGGCTGCTTTTTTTGAGAATCCACCAAGTCCTGCTGAGCAGGCACCCCAGAGGCTGATGCTGACATAGCAAAAGGCCCAGCACATGGGTTGGACCTAGGGAAGCCCCCGTCCTGCCCTCCATGGGTCCCAGAACAGTGGGAGCCCCCAGCCATGGACATCAGCGCCAGCCTGTCCGTCTCTCCCTCTGCCCGAGCAGGGAGTTAAACTAATCTTCACTGGGGCATTTGTTGTTAGGTGGGTCCATTTATTATTATAGCACTTAGTTCAACAAGACAAGAAAAACACCGAGTTTAAAAAGCACCTCTGCAGGGCTCCTTGGTTCTAAGTGGAGGACAACTTGGGCTCAATCCCCCCTCCCCCAGCTCTACCTGGTTAATGCAACCAAATGCCGCCGCCGCTGCAGGAGGGCTGGTGGGATGCTCCCGTGGGACGTTCCATTCCCAGCAGCTAGAGTGATTTTTAAGATCACCGTTCACAAGCATTAGCAGCTCCTGACACACGGCCCCTGCACACTGACCCTATTCACAAACACTCTTTCTTTCCCAGCTGCAGTTCCGGCAGCGTGTTATTCTGGAGGCTCAGTTTGGGTCCTGACAGTTTGCAGCCTCGTGTACTTTATGTGCTAACTTGAATAATTGCACTGCTGGAGGAAACCAGCAGCCGTGTCCAGGACTGGGGGCGAGCGAGCCCGGAAGAGTGCCAGAGCCTGCCCCACTGCACACTGGAGAGAGGCTTCCCATTTTCCCATCCCGATCCTTCCCTCGCAGGCGTGAAAGCCATTCCCCCCGAGGCCACAGAGCTGGAGTGCTGGGTGATTACCCAAGGCAGCTATTTGGGGAAAAGGCAGAGAGAAAAGCAACATTTCTTTCCAGCCTCCTGCCAGCCCCCTCAGCCTATGAGTTATTCCTGTGGACTCCTCCTGCCCATTCTTTATGGAAAGACACAAGTTCATTTTGCTTTTTTTCTGCCCAAGAGAATTTAGGTGAGGGAACCGTCACGAGCGTGTGAGCGCGCAGGAGCTTGAAGGACACGGTTCCTCCGTGAATAATTAGTAAACGACCCCAGCCCCAGTCTGGACACCAGCCCTCGGCCAGACTGGAGCTCCTCCGCCCTGGCGTTTCCGGCCCTGGCTTGTCCCTGGAATCAGCAAAGCAGCGAGGCTGGGGCTGGGAGTAGGCTGGGGGAGGCCAGGGACCCCCCAAGTCGGCCTCTGGGGAGACTCTCCAGCACCAAGCATCCCCGCCCTCCTCCCGGCCCCCTCCCCGGAGATGTTCCCCCCATCCCCAGCCCACCGGAAACTTCTCTGGAATCCGGAAAGTTGAAGGGCGGCGCGGCTGCGGGGACGCGCGGGACTCAGCACCGCGGACAGCTCCGCGCGCCCGCGGCCCGATCCGGCCCGTTCCGGCCTACCTGTCATCGTTCTGGAAGGACTGGTCGCCCAGAAGCAGGTCCCGAAAGCGGTACCGCGGCGGCAAGGGCAGCACCTCCGTGTCCAGGTCGCTCATCTTGGGGCTGGCGATGTCCAGGAGCACGTCCCCGCGGCCGCGGTCCCCGGCGCAGGGCCGCCTGCAGGCACACGCCAGCGCCCCCTTATTTGCCGCCGCCGCCGCCCTCGCCGGCCGCGCAGCCCCCCGCCCGCGCTCAGCCCGGCGGGGACCCGGGGTGGGGTGGGGGCGGAGCGGGGCCGGCACCCCAAGGGGGTGGGAGGGGCACCTGCAGGGGGCAAAGGGGGCGAGTGGGGAAGGTCGGCACCTGCAGGGGACCGCGCGGAGGTGGGGGCAGGTCAGCGCTGCGAGGTGGAGGGAGGGGCAGGGGGGCTGGCCCGTGTTGGGGGCGGCTGGGGCGGAGCGGTACCTGCAGGGGGCTCCGCGAAAGGGGGGCTGCAGGGCAGGGATCATGCCTAAGCTGCCCCAGGACCTGGGGAGGTTTGGGAGGTGAGAGAGGTCAGACACAGCCAACTCAAGGACGGCCTCTCACCACCGCCCCTGGTCTCACTGGGGCTGGCTGGGGGCCCTCCTCTTCCTGGACCAGGGCCAGGCCAGCCTCCCCACCCCCACAGCCTGTGCCACGGCAGGCTGCTCAGCCTTCCTTCCGGGTCCAAAATAGGTCTCTCCAATCCACAGGCCTCTTCTTGGACCTTAAGGTAATGAGGGCTGGGATGGTGAAGGACCTGAAGGCTTAAGAAGAGGCCCTTGTCTCCTGCCTCCTGGGACAGCAGACCCTGGTTGTCAGCACTAGGACCTCTCTGCCCTCCAAGCTAGAGGCTCGCCAGCCACCTGCAGAACCCCAGCAGAGCAGTTCATGTCCACCAAGTGAGCACACGCTGGTCCCCTGCACTGATGCCAGAGGAGCCCCGTGAACCTGCATGAGGGGAGATTCAGGCCCAACCCCTGTGCTTCTGACCCCACCGGTGCCCGGGGCTCCTCGTCCTCTGGCATGTGCTGAGCTGCCAGGGGAGTCTCAGTTCCAGGCCATCCCTTGGTGGCCCTCGCAGCCCACAGATGCAGGAGGCAGGAATTCTCCCCCTCTCCCCATGGCCTCCGCCTGCCAGACTGGGCAGTGCCCTCACTTAACTCCTTCAAAGGCAAAGACCCCAGGAAGAGCAGCCTGTGGCTCTTCACATGGGTAGGGTCAGGACGGGCCTCTGGGTTCCCCCTAAAGGACAGGGAATTCCTCTCCCTGTCTAGGACGGTCCCTGGAGGAGGGCGGAGGAGGACAGGAGAGCGGTGTGCCTCAGGCAGGTATAGAAGTGTGCAGACTGCTCTGTGCTCTCAGTATTGGGAGGCTGGGCTTGGAGGCCACTCACTGGGCACCAGGTACAGGCTAGAGAGCCCTCCTCAAAGGACTCAAGTTGGGAGTGCCCATCCTGAGCCCTCTACCCCTACACAAACAGCGGGCAGGCAGGCATGAACATCCCATCCCCATGGGGATGCCCAGTGACAGTCCCAGGCCATGGCCACAAGTTGCAGGTGCCTGCCCAACACCCTCCTTGTTTCTTAGGTCGCAGGTTCAACCTCGGAAATCTGGCAGCACTTGAAAAATAACATTTTCTTAATTGCATCAGCGAAGCTGGATGTTTTCCTTAGTCACAAGCTGACTGGGCTGTGAGGAAGTGCCAGCAGGTGGGGGAACCACGTGGCCAGGGGTTGGGGACTGTATTTTCTTGTTTGTTTTTTTTTTAAATTCTACTTTCTTACAGAAAACCCCCTTCAAAGGCAAAAACCCAGGAGACCACTGACTCCCCTGGAGCCGCTGCCCCTGCAGCTCCCACTTTTGGGGTACTTGGGGTTTTCTCTTTGGCCTCATGGTCTAGTCTTGGCAGGGTGCAGGGAAAAGAACAGGGAGGGACCTCGGTTTGCTTCAGGGGGTACGCAGAAGGGAGTGTACCTGAGTCTAGGGACCTGGCTCCGCCCTACCCCAGATGTGGGTTGGGACCGGTGATGGGGCAGGAGTGCTCCTGAGACATTGGGGTGCACACACCACCCTGGACGGGTGTCCCGCAGGCCTTCTGGCATCCCACCCTGTCCCCTCAGCAGAGCTAAAACCTTGCAGGAACTTGACTATTCGTTGTACAGGCCGAGGGCCAGGGGCCCCAGGCCTCTTGGAAAGGTGCCTGTTGTAGGAGGGATGTGGATACAGCTCCCCGTGTTCTCAAGGCCTGGTTGAGATGCTCACTGAGCTCAAAGTCCTGAGTCCTATCAGGGAGAGCTTTGGGGCACTTGGGGGTCCCCACTGAGATGGTCCAGGTGTGGCATGAAGGCAGTTCTGACACAGCTGCCAGGACCCTGAGGCCCAGGCCTCCTGTCCCCCCCCCCACCGTGTGATTCCATTTGCTGCCCCCACTCCACCATGGACGCCTTGCCTGAGCACTGCTATACAAAAAAGAACAAGGGGAACAAGGACCGGAGAGGAAGACGCGGGGGCTGCGTTCACAGTTGTCATAATCGCTGATGTAGAACTCCCATGAGGAATCAACTGAAAAATTATCCAAACAAATAAAGGATCCTGTCTAATAGAGCAGCCAAGCCCAGGGGCCTCCGCAGACCAAGAGCAAGAACGTTAGGAGCCAGAGACCGCTGCTGGGAAAGAGGAGCCGCCAACACAGCCGCAGAGCGCAAGAAGCCAGCTCTGCCCCGCGCCCGTGGGACCACGCCTTTCCCCAGCAGGTGGACCCAATGGGAGGTGGTGCTCAGGTCCCCCGGGTCCAACAGCCAAGCAGAAATTGACCCCCATCAAGCGCACATCATTATTTTCTCAGAATCTGACAAACAATTTCAAAAATTCATACTGGAGAGTAAATGTGGTGCAGGAAGAGCTATGAGGGTTGGGAGAAAGGATGGAGAGAAGGGATTTGCCCTGCCAGCTGTCAGCACTGATTATAGCCGTGGTGGTGATGGGGGCACTGGCACAATAAAGACAGCCAGCCACAGAGCACACCAGAGGGCCTTTGTGCTCCGTCTGCACTGGGGTTTGGGTTTGAGAAGGGAGGCGGGGTAGGACCAGCAAGTTTGATAGTCAGGGCAAGAGCTGCTGGGCTTGTCCTGAGGTCTGAGGCTTGTCCTGAGCAATGGCCATGTGTCCCTTCCAGGGGGATGGCATTCTCCTTGCTGATGGAGAAACAGAGGCACCGAGAGCAAGGTAACTCATGGAGCCTTGCTGTCATCCGGCTGTGTGACATATGTAACCTTACTACTTGTCCCCCTGTCCGTGGTAGGGTCAGTGCTCAAACCCAGGTGCTGTGCTCCTCATCGATCTACCAGATGGCTGCATGCCCTTGGTGGGGTAAAAGGAAATAAAATTAGACCTCACCTCCCCGCCTCAAGCCAAGGATAAGATTGGGAGAAAATTCAAGGAAATGCTGGAATGGAGAAGGCCTTTTATTTAATATGCAAAATCCCCCAAGGTATAGTGGAATATATTTATAAACTCTTCCACATTGGAATAAAACATGGCTGTTCAACAAAAGGTACTGTCGATAAGTAGAAAGAACAAATGACAAACAGAACGTATCTGTGGCAGTAATAACAGCTGGGACACAGCAAGAACACCTGAAGAGCCACGTGAGGAAAAGAAACAGTCCGACAGAAAGCACAGGCCGGACGAGTAGAGTCCACAAAACAGAACAGGAAAAGAATAAACTAATGAGGAAGGGGAGACATTCGGCCTCCCCGGCCAGGAAGGAGACCAGGGAAGAAGTCACACATGCTGGCAGATGGCGTGGTGTGAGGATGTGCAGTGTGGGGAGGGGGGGAACCAGGGTTCCTGTGCTGGTGTCTGGCCACTTGGCTGGGAGTGAAGTACTAATTATGAGGTAGCTGTAGTCACCTCCATCTTGGGGACCCTCCCTGGGGACATCCTGGTCCTATGCCCAAGGAGGCCTGGCCATGGGTTTTCATTAGGAAGGTGAATGCTGTGAAGACCGGGATGTCCCCAACTCAGGAAGAACCAGGAGCTACACTCCGGGCTGCTCTGGGAACGCACGGGTCCTCTGGAGCCCATGGGCACCTGTGTGGACACACTGCTACAAATGCACAAGCACTCTTAATGGGATCCCATTAAAGAACTAAACACGTTTTTTTCCCCCAAAGAATCCCAAACAAGAAGGGGGTTTCTCTGGGTTCCCAGCTCACATGCGATGCATAGAAACCATCTCTACACACTGGCAACCACAGTTCTGGGCTAGGGTGGGGTTCAAGGGCAGCGTCTCATCTCATCTTGTGGCTAAAGACCCCTCCCGAGCTTCACCAGGCGGAGCTGCAGCCCCAGCCTCCTCTCCATCTCTGGGTGGGCCTCAGAGGGAGGCGGGGACCTGCTCCTCTGGACTAGTATGTGAAGTCTATGAGAAAATGTTCTCTCCCTGTCTCCCAGGGGCTCCTTTTAAGAGCTGGATTGCTTTTAGCACTCAAACTGACCATCCCAGGGCTCGGGGTGTGACTGTTTTCCACTGAGAGAGGCAATTCCTCTGCTGAGAGAGAGGCAATTCCTCTACTGAGACGTATTCTTCAGGCACTCACGCTCAGCTCGGAGCTCTCAAGCAGCCTGCAGAGCCATGTTTGACCAGAGGGCAGGGATGGAGGGGTGCACAGTATCTAAGCATGACTGTGTGCATGTATGCACAAACATAGACACATGCATGCATGTGTGCATGCATGCACGTGCACAGATACATGTGTGAACATGTGCACACGTGGTGTGTGTTTGTGTAACGTGCACACATTGCCGGATGCATGGATGTGTGTATGTGCGCGGACATGTGTGTGTGCATGCGTGTGTGTGCGTGCACAATGTGTGCATGCCTGCATGTGTCTGGGCATCCCCACCCACCGTCTAGGAAGATCCTATAAGCAGTACTGCAGTGTCACTCAGGTGGGGGCAGTTGAGTGCTGGGCTTGGTGCCCAGCGAGTGGGAAGCAGCAGAACCTCTTTGCTGACCACGACAGAAAAGCTAACAGCTTCCTGTGCATAGCAGTTAAGAAGCCAGAGCTGTGCAAGCTGCCTGGGCAGCTGGAGGGTAGGTATCCACAGGCGACATCCCCTCTCCCTAGGGGAGGGGGCTGCATGTCCATATTGTAGCTGGTTGTCACCGACATCTCCTGAGATGCTCAGGGCTCCCGGATGAACTGACCTCAAACAGGAGTTGCAGCTAAACTGACGCTTTGGGACCATTTTCTCTGTGCACAGCCCACCAGGGAGGAAGACAGGAAGGCCTGGCAGCCATAGGGACAGAGGCCTGGTGTGGCCCGGGGCCATCATCACCCCTGGACCTGCCCCAAGGATGTGGGGGGAGGCAAAAGTCACAGGGCACTGCAGTTTCTACCCAGGCCCATCCTGGGCTTGGGCCAGCACTTGGGAGAGTCCCCTGCTGTCCCCAGCCCCATCAGTGGCAGCAACAAGCCCAGGGGTTGTTCATGTCCATGTCTCAGGGTCTAGTGCTCACCCCAAGTGCCTGGGACCCTTAGCCAGTCCTGCCCACAGGCACATCTTGTCCCTTGGCTAAAGCTTGCATGGTGCCAAGGCTGCTCAGAGGTGACGCACACATACAGGTTCTCAGTCCCCCACCTGAGCCAGCTGCTGGGGCAGCACTGATCCCAGCAAGCAACACAGCCCAGAGTCTGCATGTGTGGGCAACCCTTGGGGGGCAGCCCTGCTGGCATGGGTGCCATGGTGGGGTTGCCCCTGGAGGGTAAGGCTGCCCTGCCAGCCCCACTGCCTCACCTTGACTCAGCTCACGCCTGGCAGTTCCAGGGGCTGCAACAGATGTGTTGGAGGGCTGGTGTGGCCTTCGGAGGTGCTCAGGATCTTATCTGGAGACCAAAGTGTCTGGGGGTGGGGTGGGGACAGCTGGAGCCTGGAGGTGAGCAGAAGCCTTGCCATGGAACTGACAGGCCAGCTGCATCTCAGCCTGAGCTGGGCCTTGGCAGGACAGGAGCCCAGGGCAGCAGTGCTGGCCAAGGAGGAGACGATGGCGGCTGCTCCACCCTGGAGCCCAGCCTGGCATCTCTGCCTTGTCCCTGCAGGCCCCTCTATATGGTCTTCTTGGGGCTCTAGGTGCTGAGGATCCGGGGGTCCTCTGGTAGGCCCCCACAGCAGCCAGCCTGCACCTTACCCTGACTCTGGTTAGCTCCTGAGCTGCTGTACCAGGTCCTAAGCTCTGGCCAGCTGACTAACAGGCACCTGGTGCATGGGCACCTCCCAAGAGAAGAGTGTGCCCCTCTCCTGGGCTCCTGCTCGTGCCAGCCTGTCTGCCCTGCTCCCCCCACCCCGCGCAGCCCAGCGTCAGCATCAGCAGCGCTCCTTAGAGCTGGGTTCTGCAGGCAACACTCCCTGACCACCTGGCTCTGTCATTCACGAGCAGCAGAGGCCCCTCCATGTCCAGTGGCACCCCAACTCCAAAAGTCAGAGAAGTCGCAGTGACCACATGCATATGCGCATAGCTGGGGAAACTGAGGCCCTGCTCCCCCTTCCCATCCCCTACCATCAGTGGCTCCTGAGCCCCTGTGCCATTCAGCCCTGCCTGACTTATTCTTCTCTGGGTCTGGCCAGCCTTGAAGGCTCAGGATAATAGCCCCGTAAGGGCCTTTCTACCCCTTTCCACAGCAGCCCCTTGTCTGTTAGAATGTTTACTGCCCCTCCCTTCTAGCGAGTCAGGCCAACTCCCTGCTGGCTCCCCACCATCCTCTGTGTCCTTTGTCACCTGCCAATGGCCCCTGGCTCACCCTGGAGGCCCCTCCTCTCAGCAGTGTGGCCCTCCACCCAAGGGTTCCATGTCACCTAGCTTCACATCCGCAAAGTGGCCTGGGTCCAGCAGCAGCCTCTGGACCTCCCTCCAGGGGCTGGGGTTTCTCCACAGACCCCTGCAGGCTCACTTGGGGTCCCTGTCCTGTAGGTGGGGCCGGGGTGGCCCTGCTGAAGGGTGGGAGCTGAGCTGCCTTCTGGACAACTGGAGGGTCACTGTTTCTGCTTCAGATGGGCACTGTGTCCCCAAGGTTGTGACCTCCAGTGGCAGGAGAGGTCTGGGCCATGGTCATGGTGCCCTGGTGGCCCCAGAGGCCTCTCAGGGCCTTGGCAAGCCTGCCTGCAGCTGGTGGGAGACCCGCAATAGCCGCCTGGACTTGGCTGGGGGTGTCCATCCATATGGTCACTTGGGGAGTGGGGCATCCCCTCCCTGGGGACCCTCTCCTGGCCTCGATGTGCCTTCCACAACCACACAGGGGCGGGTCAGCAAGGTGTATCTGTGCCCCAGTGCAGAAAGAGGGCCCCTCCTCACTCATCTCCAAGGTCACCAGCGTCCTCTGGGTCTTTGGCAGCGGAGGCCTGATCAAGACCATTGGGAGCCGGAGCCGTCCCACGGCGCCTGTCCTGCACCCTGTCCTGTGCAGTTATTCATGATCCTCCCCTGCCCCAGCCTCCTGCTGCCACTGTGGTGGGACAAGCAAGATTTCACGCTATCTGGACATGACTGGAAGATGGACGGCTTGAGCCGGTCGGCAGGGGCAAAGCTGGCAGAAGGGCTGACCAGGACCACCAGGAGGTGCATCTCTGTGACAGCAGAGACAGCTGGTACCTGCCCACACGCCTGCTTGGGGTCCTGCACACATCTCTGAGGGGCTAGTGCTGCTGCTGGTTAGGTCCCCCCACCCAGCAGCCTTCTGCCCAGAGCTGGGTCCCCTGAGGTCTCCTGGGGCGCCCCTCCCCATCCAGGAGGGCAGAGGCTCTCTTCCAAGGAGTAGAGGTGGTCTGAGACCCCAGCAGGAAGCCCCTGACCTCGTCACTTTCAACACAACTGGTAGCGTCACAGGCTGCGGGCACAGGTTGGCATCACTGGGCTCCAGGTGTGTTTGGTGAGGGCTCACTGCCCCACGCAGGCAGACAGCCCCAGCACCCTGGTTTAGGGCCCTGCGAGGGTTGCTAAAGGACATGGTGGGCCCTTCCCTGAGTCCTCGCTGGTCCCAAGGCAGCTCCCTCTGGGCCCCGGGCTGTGAGGCTGCATGGCCGTCTCTCCTGCTGGCCAGGGCTGGGCTGCTCATGGTCCTCAGACCTTTCCCATGGGGCCTGGGTGACTTTCTGCTGCTCTGTAGACAGGGCTTCCTAATATGGACCAGAAGAGCTGTCCAGACATGTACCCGGGCAGGATGCCAGGCTGAGCGCCTAGCCCTGGCCATCAGAGCCCAGAGGGTCCTGTGACCCCTGGGAGCGGGGTCCGTGGGAACTGGTAGTTCCAGGAGAGGTGGGTGTTGGGATGCACACTGGGATGGGGAGGAGACCTTGCTAGCCATCCAGCATGGCAGAAGGAGCCAGAAGACCCAGGAAGGGGCAGAGCAGAGGAGGGCGGGGTCCAGTGACCCTGAGGGCCTGGGCAGCTGGGGGCCTGGGAACTCACAGCAGGAGGCTGGGGTGGCACCACGGAGGCAGGAAAGGGGGCCAGAGGGCACCCAGACCAGAAAGGCAATAGAAATTCGAGGGCCCTCCTGGGTCACTTACTCTGTCTGACAGACATCACCTGGTTGACCCCTCAGAATGGCCTTGGGAGGTCCAGGCTGCACCCACTTCCTAAGGACCCTACCGAGTGACCACTCGGTCTCAGACATGCACCAACGCCCCAAGCTGTCCCCCAGCCCTTGCACCCCCTGGGTGTGTTTCTGGCCCTCAAGGCTCCAGCTGAGAACCTGCCCTCCTGATCCTGGGCCCTCGCCAGAACAGTCCTTAAAGACTGTCCACTACACCCCTCATTTTACAGACAGGGAAACTGAGTCTCAGAGAGGAAACGGTCACCAGAAGTACCTCCTGCCTTCAGGGATGCTCAGCCACCCCCTTCTCTGGTTTCAGAATACCTGGAGACCAGCCGCATCCAGAGGATAGGGATCTGCCCAGCTAGGGAAGGGCTCTCCCAGGATGGTGGACAGGCTCTGCCCAGGGTTCCGGGGCTGGGCTCCTAGCATGGGGTGAGGCACAGTCATACCTGTCCTTAGTGGCTGAGGGGACGGGGGAGAAGGCAGGTAGGACGGGGCTGCTCTGCCCTCCAGCACTACCTGGACTACTCCTGACACTGGTCACTAGGGTGGACAGGGGCTGTGTGCTGTCCCAGGCCGCTGCATTGGGAAGGCTGGCTCCCAGGCTGCCTGGAAACCCTTCTCAGCTGACTGTCCTCACCAGGATGGGTAATCGGACCTCAAAAATATGACCAGCAAGATCAAGTGACTGGAACCCAGGACTCCTGGTTTCTCTGACCGCTCACTAGCGCCCCCTTCCCAATGGGGGGTCTTCCGGTGGAGGGTTGCCCTGGAAACCCCCCTGCTGTGGGGCAGCTTTGTCCTGGCACCCCCCCACCTGGGAACACCCCATGTGCCCCTCCCCAGGCTCGGTGGGAGGGGGCTGGGTCTCTTCTGCACCGCAGCTGCCGCCCCCATCCTCCTGGAAAGGCTCAGAGCCTGGCATCTGGAAAGAGCCCCTTCACACTCAGGCAGTGGACATCAGGCCGGCCCTCAAGGGCACCCGCCATCCCAGCAAGCGGAGCCCCGCCCTAAGGGCCGCCCGCGTTCCCACGGCGATCTTGGAGGGCGCCCGCGGGTTCTAGGGATGAGGGCCCTGGGGCATGGGGGTCCGGGAGGGTGGGGGAGAGTGGAGGGCCCTGGGGGTTCTCACCGGGGTGGCATTAGCCCAGGCCAGTGCCCATTCTCGCGGGACGGCGCAGCAGCCCATACCTGGGGGCGCATCCGCCGTCTTCCAACTCGAAGGTCCGGTTGGTGTAGCCCCAGCTGCGAGTCTCCCGGGAGACGCCCCCAGGGCTGCCCGCCCCTTCAGGGAGCGGCATGCGGGCGGGGCGGCTCGGACCCCTCCGAGGCAGAAGCGAGTCGGGAACCTCTGCTGCCTCTTTCCTCCTTGTCCCCGAAACACTTTTTTTTTTTCTCAGATTGGGGGAAAACCAGTCAGTTCCAGGGTCGGGGTTCGGGCGCCCGTCCGCGCGCGCCCCCTGCCGGCTGCGCTAGGACTGTGCGGAGCTGGTGGGACCGGGAGGGTGGAGGGTCGCCAGCATCCCTGTACAGGCGGGCTCGTTCCACTGCCTTGCTCTGAGCCCTGTGACCCGATAAATTGGAGGGGGCTCGTTAATGATTAGAAAATCCTAGCCGCACGCTTGTAATCCCAGTACTTGGAAGGCTGGAACAGGAGGATCCGGGTTCACGGCCAGCCTCAGCTACTTAGCGAGGCCCTCCTCAACTTAGTGAGACCCTGTTTCAAAATAAAGAATAAAAAAAAATAGGGTTGGGGGGTGTAGCTCGGAGGTAGAATGCCCCTGGGTTCAATCCCCAGTACCACAAAAAAAGAAAGAAAATTCTGTATGTGCTGCCAGCATCCTGGGGCTTCCTCTGTGGGAAGGGGCTCATTCCGCAGGGGCCTTAGTGGGGCGCAGGGGGCTGTGGGCCTGCCGTGTTTAAAGTGTCCAAGGCTGAGGCTGCGTTCTGATAGCGCTGGGCTGCTGCACTGCAGGGCTAGCAGTACCTGCCATGACCACCCGCTAGGACGATGGCCACTGAGGCAGAGCCTTATCCCAGACCTCTGCACACCTGTCCCAGGGCACCACACTGCCTGGGGGGGGGTGTCTAGACCTCAGGCGGTAGAGGGACTGTCCGCCTGGCCCCTGCCCTGGGTCTCAGCCACATAGGCACACACAGAGCACCTTTGGCTCAGTCCCAGAGCTTTGAGTTCTCTGCCCTAAGCCTGGAACCTTTGTTGTCCAGGGCTGTCCAGACCTCTAAACTAGGACAGCTTTGAGAAGAGGGTGGGAGGGAGGGAGGGAGAGAAAAAGGGAGAGAGAGAGTAAGATAGATGCACAAAGATGGAGAGAAATGGGGAACAAAAGAGGGCTGGGGAATCAGACAGGGGCTGAGGGCCAACCCAGTCTCTCATGGGGGGCGTGGTCAGTGTGAGGGGCTCCCCAGGGCAGAGGTGGGACAGGGTCATCTGGAGGGTGTAGGGTGAGATGGTCCCTTCCTGGTCTGCCTGCAGAACACAGCAGGCTGAGCACAGGTGAGTTTTGGACAGGGGCGGGGGCGCTCGGCAGAAGTGGGGGATGCTCTGCAGTCCCCAGAGGGGTGCAGCCTGGGTCTCCACCGAACTCACCAGCAGTCCAGCATCTTTCTCCCCCTGGGTCCAGAGAGAGGTGAACACTGCGGCCGGGTTTCACCTCCCCTGGCAGGGCACCGTCCCCTCCTGCAGGACTCTGACTTTTCTGCCAGGACCCTCACCTGACCCATGGTGGAGTGTCCCTCTCCCAGGGATACCCTGTCAGTTCTCTACAGGAGCCTCGAAGGAGGTGGTGCTACTGGCCTATCCGTTAGAGATTACACGTCAGCAGTGGGGGAACCCATCAAGAATGGTGACATTTCTGAGGGCTTCAGGGGAACCAACACTTGGCCCCTCTGCCATAGGGGAGCAGAGCCTCAGAATGCCAGCCTGCCCATCTCTCCCCAGCCAGGAGCAGGGAGAGGAGAGGGCCCGAGGCCCTAACTTCCAGCCCACCTCCTGCAAAAGGCAGTCAGTGTGCTGGACAGGTGTGCTGGAGTGTCCCCAACGCTGGTCCCACCAGTACCCCTGCTGCCCTGGTTTGCTTTTCTGGGTCTGCCCCAGGCACACTTTCTCTGGGGCACTGCAGACCCTCCCAGGGTAGGAGCTGCCCTCTTACTCCCACATGTGCAGACACAACTGGATGACCCAAGCCTTTCTGGCTCCATTTCACAGTCCTCACAAAAACAGAAACTTGGGGGGGGGGCACAGGCCTGGAGCTGCCTCTCAGGCTGTGGGAACAGAACTGCCCCCTCCCAGTCCTCCAGCATCTGTCCCCTCCCTCAATCCCAGGATGTGGCCCCTCTGGCCTTTGCCGCCTTTCCTAGGTGGATTCATGTCCTGCGCCCCACGTCACCACCTCCCACTTGCCAGTCTCTGTCTTCAGCCCTGCCTGGGCCTGGCAGGGATGGAGTGAGGGGCTCAGCTATGAGATGCACCCCTCACACCCAGGACCACTGCCTCTCTCCTAGCTCTGGCCCATGGGGTCCCAGCACCCAAAGCCCCACCCAAGACTTCGGCAAAGGCCCACTAGAGGCAGGGCAGGAGCTCTGGCCTATCCCAAGTCAGCACCCCAGACAGCTCCCCATAATGGCGACACCTACCTCAGTTTCCCCTGGCCACCCCTCGGGAGAGGAGCTGTGTTCTCTGCCCCTGGGACCTCCTCCAGCAACTATCCCCAGCAGAAGCCTGGGAAAAATCATCACCACAAAAATGAAAATAGGCCAGGTGTGGTGGTGTACGCCTATAATCCCAGTACTTGGGAGGCTGAGACAGGAGGATTGCTTGTTCGAGGACAGCCACAGCAACATAGTGGGACTTTCAGCAACCTAGAAAGACCCTGCTTCAAAACAATAAACAAACAAATAAATAAATACATAAATAAATGAATGGCTGGGGGTGTAGCTCAGAGGTAGAGTACCCTGGGTTCAATCCCCAGTACCCACCCCCCCTCACAAACCGCAAACAGTCCCGCAACTCCCTTAACTGCAGGGCAACCCTGAGGGCCCTCCTTGCAAGAGGAGGGTCTCTGCTTCCCCTTCCTCCTTCCCTTCCTCCTCCACTCAAAGAACATTCACCAAGTGACAGCTCAGGCTGGAACGGGGGATTCGGTGGGGAGGTGCGCAGAGACCCGGGGGCTCCCGTGCCACATCCCCAGAGGCTGGCCAGAGCTGGGGTGTAGGGGGGGGGTTGGGGCCAGCCCGGGGCAGGCGCGGGGTGGAGGGCACACAGGGGCACAAGAGGCCTGTAAGAAGGCAGCTCCACTAGTCCCTGTGAGCTGAGCCAGGCGCGTGGAGTGGGGGGTGGGAGGGGGAGGGCGAGCGCTTCCTGGCTTTGGTGACCCTCAGGTGCACAGCAGGGTAGGTGGTGGCAGTGCGGTCACGCAGAGCGCATGCCTGGGGGAGCAGAAGGGCAGGTGGACACCCTCCAGCCCTGCCCGACTGGCCCTTGTCCCAGAAAGCCTGCAGACCAGCATATCCCTTCCAGCTAGGCTGAGTTCCTCGAGAGCAGGGGCTCCTCCAAACCTCCAAACTGCCCTGAGGCATCCAAGCTGGGCCGCCCCAGTGGGAACAGAGCAGAGCGGGGGCGCGGCGCGGCTGGCCCCTCCCCTAGGCGTCCCAGTGCGGGTGGGGTGGGGGTGGAGCCGCCTCGCCTCGCGGGCCGGGGCGGGGCCAGCAGGGCCGGGGCGGGGCCAGCAGGGCCGGGGCGGGGCCAGCAGGGCCGGGGGCGGGGCCAGCAGGGCCGGGGCGGGGCCAGCAGGGCCGGGGGCGGGGCCAGCAGGGCCGGGGGCGGGGGGGGGCCAGGTGCGGGCCTGGGGGAAGCACGTGGGGGCGGGCGGCGCGCGTGCGGGGCGGGGCTGGCTGCGCGGGGGTCCAGCTTGTTGCTTCCTCCACCGCCACAGCTGCGTGCCCATGGCGTCCCGGCGCCCCGAACTCGCGCCTGGGGACCCCGTAGTCCCCAGCTGCGGGGAATGCAGGTGAAGAATTGGGTCGGGGGCGGCGGGGGTGGTGGGTCTCAAGGCCCCGCCCAGGGCCCACCGTGCTTACCCTGCCCCGAGCGCCTGGGGCCCAGGGCGTTCCTGGGTAACCCCGGCCTTGTCCTCCCCCCCCCCACCAAAGGCGCCATTGCTACATGTGGGCCTCCTGGTGGCCAGTTTCTGGAGTTCTCCAAGCCTGGCGGTCTTGGCTCTCTTCTCTCTAGTGACTCATCTTTGTTGGGGTCCCTGGAGTGCTTGGAGGACTCAGCCCAGGTCTCTGGCCGGGTCACTGCCCCTGCAGTGGCAGAGGGCCAGGGCTCCTGCCTGCGGAGGAGCATCCTCAGCGAGAGGGAACGCAGGTGAGTGGCTCTTCAGGGGAGAGTTGCGGGCCGCCATGTTTCTAAAGGGGTTGGGTATTGGATTTGTGGCTGCCACCAAGTTTCAGATAGCCGGGACAGGACTAACTCGGGCTCCTAGGACGACCCACGAGGGAGGTGATTAGTGGCTTGCTGTGGCCTCCGCCTTGGCCTGAGGCCTGGGCATCTGGGGGTTGTGCATTTGGGGATTCTCTAGACCCCTGACACTGACTCTGCCCTCTCCACACCCCAAAGCGGTGATGGTCCCCTTTTGTATGGTCACAGGCATCTGGACGGCCTGTGGCCTCAGGCTCAGACCGCTGGAGAGCTAAGTAGCGGCCTGGGCCTGGGGACCTTCCTGCCCCAGAGGCCTCTGGGGCTGCTCCATGGTGGGTTCCAGCAGCTGCTGCCCCTTACCCTGGCGAAGGCTGGATGGCTCATGGATGGATGGCATTTGTCCCTCATTTGGAAGCAGGAGGCGGATCTCGGCGAGCTGTGAGCGCCTGCGGACCCTGCTGCCCCATTTCGATGGCCGGCGGGAGGACATGGCCTCCATCCTGGAGATGGCTGTGCAGTTTCTCCGGCTCACCCACACGCTGGTGGCGGATGGGGAGCAGCATGCCGTGAGTTATAGGCGGAGGGACCCTGTCAGTCCTCTGCTGGTTATGGGACATCTCCTCTCGCTGGGGTGGGGGCAGTGTGTCCCTTGTCAGGTTTACCGCCTCCCATAGCCTAGGCTGGCTGTTCTCTGCAGGGTGCTGCTGGGTTTGTTCAAACTATACCTGTTGTCCCCTGGGAGGGGACCAACTTCCCCTTACAGCCCCATCCCCCAATCCTGTTGGTTGATGGATCACCCCGATACTTGATGCCAGCCATGGGGAGAGTCGAGGCCCTTATGTGGCCCCAGCTGAGCAGCACTTAGATTCTTTCCCTGCATCTGTGGCCCGATAGCAGGTCTGTGAGAGGCGAGAGTCTTCATCCTGCCTCCAGAGTCCCATGTGGTTACACTGGTACCCGTGTGTGTGGGGACTGAGGACCAACTTGGGAACAGACTGGCCCTAATGTTTATGAGGGTGGGGGTTAGAGCATCGGTGATGAGGTCCCTGGGTGGGCATGGCCAGCACAGAAAGGGTGAGGTGTTTGAGGAGTGAGCTTTTGGCTTCTGTCATCACCTGGCACAGGATGAGCTCAGAGTGAAGCTCCAGCGCCCTGGGTACCCAGCAAGGCAGCTGGTCTGACCACAGCCCGCTTCTGTGGGGCTCCCAGCCAGCTGGCTCTGTGCGTGTGTGTGTGTGTACACTTCCTGGTACTTGGGATTAAACCCAGGGCCTCGTACATGCTAGACAAGCACTCTACCACTGGGCTACACCCTCGTCCCTTCTTATTTTATTTTGAGGCAGGTTCTTGCTTGTGATCCTCCTGTCTCAGCCTCCTGAGTTGCTGGGATTACAGATGTATGCCGCTGCACCCAGCCTATGTGTTTAATTTTCAGGTTCCTGCTCCTCCCAGGGAGACCTGGCAAAGGTGGCGGGAAGATGTTCTGCAGTTGACCCTGGCGAGTCACCGTCCAACCAGCGGGCCAGACCCTGGAACGGCAGCATCTGGGGTGACTCTGTTAGTGTCCCTGTGGCCCACCCTGCAGGGCTGGGGGATACCGGGGAGCAGTGGATGCAGAGTTCCCTGGCACAGCTTAGGGAGGCCTGGGGACTGGGCCAGCAGTAGTGCCAGTGGAAATACTGTCTCTGCTCACTCAGAGGGGTCAGGACCAGGTGACAGATGCAGAGTGGCATGGTTAGCAGACTTGAGGGGCTGGACAGGTGTGGAGGGCGGGGGTACCCACCACTTGGTTCCCTTCCCTCCCTGTGGGGCTCAGAGCTCCTCCCCGTCTTCACACCATTCAGGCAGCGGGACTCCCCGAGCTGGGGGACTCTGGGTGTAAGCAGGAGCGAGACCCTGCTGGGATTGTCGGAGCTGCTGGATGGGCCACCCTCCCTCCCGGGTAAGTGTGGGTGCCTGGGGACATTGCTGAGTGTGGTGTCTGTGTCCAGGTGGGCCAGGTGACCTCCAGCCCTGAGAACGGCCGGGGCTTTTCCTGAATGGGGGTTGAAGGTTCACATCGTCTTTTGTCTGTGTAAAATCCATGTGTTGGGGCTGAGGGTGGGACACCTGTGCTGTCCTTGGTTGTTGTCAAGTAGGGATGTGCTCTGGGCCCATGTCCTGACCGGGCCACACACCACCTTCACCCTGGACCTCCATGGGTCCTGGGTCTGCCAGGGTATGTGTGTGTGTGTGGGGGGCCCTTGGCCTGTCCCGGTCACCCAGCTGGCCTCCCATGTCCCATCCTCTCTAGCAGCCACTGCTATGCTTCCCCTGCCCTTTTCTGGTGGTTTTCACAGCTCGGACTCCCCAGGCCTGTCCGCCCTCTGCCCGTGCTGCCTGCAGCAGGAGCTGTCACCAGGAGGAGCCTCAGGCCTGCGTCCTTGTAGCCACCCCTCCCCTGTATGGGTCCTGGTTCCCATGTGCCCCCACAGCCAAGCTCTGATTTGTCATCCAGTGGCTTCTGGGTCGCCTGAGGGGCATCTCTCCTGACCATGTCCCACTACCCAACCCCTCCCCGGCTGGTCTGCACTCCTTGGACGCATGGTCGCTGCATCTGGACATTGCTGTGCTGCAGGGCTGTGCCCACTAGAGTGGGAGGGGCCTTGCCATTGGCAGAGCTGGGGCCGAGGTCATGTGGGCAGGGAGCTGAGCCCCATGCGGAGTAGTCTGGGAGCCCTCCCGGACCCTAGCACTGGACTCTGGTCAGCATCGCGCAGTGGTCAGGGTGGCCTGCAGACTGACCCGCTTCCCTCCCTCTCAGAGCCTTCCGTCCTGGTGCCCTGGCCCCCAGGCTGGCTGTCCCACTCACAGCAGCCGACCTCCCCCGGGATGAGTGAGGAGGCTCCTGGTGATCTGGGCCAGGCTGCCTCTCCAGGTGGGCTGACTGAGGAGGCGTTCCTGACACCTGCGCCGGATGCCAGGTGGGTGCCCAGCAGGCATGTGCACACGTGTGTGTGAGCAGCACATGAGCCATCACACACCTCCCTCCAGCCCACTTGGGCCTTGCCTTTCTGTGCCTGGAAGCTTCTGTCCCTCGCTTTCTGCGTGTCCATGGGGAAGGCGAGGAGGGGGCCCAGGCCAGGGCCCAACCGTCCACACCATGTGGCTTTCTAATGTGTGTTTCTGAAAACACTTTTGTCTCCTAATTGTCTTTTGTTTTGGCTGATGCAAAATGAGTTTGTGTTTCGGGCGTACACACCAGCTGGGCGTGGGAAGGGAGAGAGGCTGGGCTGGAGAGGAACCAGCAGAGATGCTCAGCGGGATGGGACTGCCTGGGCCACAGCCTGCGCCCCTTGGTGGCCATGGCAGTGGCGGGTGGCTTCTGCACTGGCTCCCATGGGGGCTGGAGCGCCCTGGGATCCCAAGCGGCCTTCTCAGGACTTGGGGCCTGGACCTTCCCTTCAGCTCTGAGGGCCTGGGTCCATCTGTGGCCACTTGGGGGGTTTTCTCGCTCCCAGGTCTGTGTCGGGGTGCGGTGTGGAGGACGGGATGCCCTTCCTGCTGACCTCCAGTCCCGACTGGTGGCTGGGTGAGTGGGGACCATGGATCCAGGCTGCCTTTGCGCACAGCAGCCAGGCCTCGGGGCCTCAGCCCACTTGACATAGGACTGGCAGAGCGGGGGAGGTGCTGCCTAGGTCTGGTTTGCTGTGTGATGTGGAGGTTCCAGGGTCTATCTCTGGGCCTCTACTCTCTGGGCTGGTGGTTGTCAGGGTGACAGTCAGAGGTGAAGAGTGTGTGTGTGTGTGTGTGTGTGTGTGTGTGTATGAGAGAGAGAGAGAGAACATGCATGTTTGTGAGCATATGCAAGCATCTGTGTGAGCATGTGAGCATGCATGTGTGAGCATGTGAGCAGGTGTGTATGAGAGTGTGTAGGATGTGTGATCCTGTGTGATCATGTGTGTGCGCAGCTGCATGTGCAATGGGCCATCTAGAGTTCTCTGCCTTTTCTCTAGACCTCACAGGCTTCTGGACATGTCGTGCATCATGTCTGGGCTTCCTCCTTTAGGATCCAGTGTTGGGGGAATGCTGTCAGGATTCTGACCCTGACAGAGAGATCCCCCAAGCCTGGGAGCAGGGCCAGCAGGGGTGGGCTTGCCCTCCTGTCTCAGAGGGAGAGGGCTTCCAGGGCAGGCAGAGCAGGGGGCAGTGGTGGGACCCCCCATGCCCTCTGACCCCACCTACCTGCCCTGCTGATGTGACCCTTTGCTTCCAGGGTCCCTGGAGGGGAGAGGAAATACGGGCCCACACTGGGCCTCAGCCAGGAGCAGCCCGGTGGACATGGCAGAGCCTGCCTTCCTGGGTGACCCTGAGCCCGTCCCTCAGGAGCTCCAAGATGTCCTCCTGGAGCCGTGGAGCTCTGACTTGGGCAGCTGGGGCCTGGACATGAGGGATGAAGTGGACAGCCTCTTCGCTGACTTCTTCGCCTGCTAGCCGTGTGCTGGCGGGGAGGGGCAGGCGTGCGTGTGCGGGCGGCCTGTGCTCCTGTCGCGTGCCTGTGCACTTTATTTTGGGTTCGTTTTGCAGCTGTACTCTAATTTGAGCAAGGCTGGCAGAGCTGTGCAAGTGGAGGCTGAATATTAAAGAGGGAGAGAGATTTTCCTAGAGGAAATGAAGTTCCTGTCGCTTTTGTGTAATTAATCCGATTCATTGGGCAGATCATGCCACCTCCATTCAGAGCGCAGGCAGCTGCCTGGGATTCTGCTCTGTGAGGCGCCGAGTCCCTAAATAACCTGGCCCCGGTGCCTGAGGGTGGGGGCGGAAGTGGGTGCAGTTCTGGGCCTGCTCCCCAGGGAGGTGACACAGGACAAACCCTCATGCCTGCAGGCTGGTCTGTGGTTACTGTTTCTGGGTGTCCTGTGAGGCTGTGGGCCTGGGTGTTTGGACTATGTGGGGTCTTTTCAGGATGAGGTCTTTGGACCCTGGGCAGAGCCCACCTGCCCTCAGTGTCTGCCCCCCGCCCCTCCCGTGTCTGGGACTCAGATACTGCCAGTGGTGGCCCAGGCTTTGTGGCCTGGTCCCCACCTGCTTTTCAGACACAGCAAAGACAGCACTGGTCTCTCTCAGGCTGACCAGGGCTCACCCTGCTGTCCCCATCTGGAGACAGGTCTCAGGGTCCTGTGACCTCCACAGGCCAGTCTGTTCCAGAGCCAGAGTAGTCCCAGCCCCCCAAGGAGAAGACAGTTCTGAGCGTGTGCTCAGAGCCCCCGGGTGCCACCCCCACAGCCACCCCGTTCCGTTCATCCCGCAATTCACTGCAGATGGCGTGGGAGGGAGGCGAGGAACGAGAGCACCACAAACCCCAGGCCATGGCGGGGGGCAGGGTGAACCCCTCAGCCTGGAGGGGGGCCAGTGGGTTTCCGGGAGGGGCATGGGACTGTCCAAGAATGCATCTGCATGCTTGCTGTGGTCCTTCGGAAGGGGTCCAGATACACACCGAGGATGTGGCTGTCACCAGTGGACCACCGTCCCTGTATCCTCTTGCCACCTCCTGGCAGTGCATGTTCATCTGGCTGAAGACCCCGGAGCAGAGGAGGAGGAGCCTCCAGGGTGTGGCGGTGGTCCCGGGCCTGGCTGCCAGTGTGGCGGATACTCCAGGTCCCCGGCGCTCCGGGACCTGTGGCCTCGCCGCGGCCGCCTTGTCTTCACTGTTCTGACTCATCAGTGGTCAGCTCCACAGCCCGAGCTCAGGTGTCACATGTGTGTGTGTGCCTGCACATCTGCATTTCAGTGCTTGAGTGTTAATGCACCCCATGTGCTGCTGTGGACATGTTTGTGCACCCATGTACTGGTGTGTGTGTGTGTGTGGTACCCATGTGTGTTGTGTGCCTTTGTGTGTACCACATGTTGGCATGTGTGTACACCCATGTGTGTTGTGTGTGCATATGTGTTTGTATACCCATGTCTTGGTGTGTTTGTACACCCATGTGTGTGGTGTCTGTGTATTCATGTTTGTGTACCTATGTGGTGTGTATGCATGCATATCTGTACATCCATGGGTGTTGTGTCTGTGTGAGCATGTTTGTGTATCCATGTATTGGTGTGTTGTGTGTACACTCACGTGTGCATGCATGTTTGTGCACCCTTGTGTTGTCATGTGATGTACACCCATTTGCGTTGAGTCTGTGCACCCATGTGTTGGTGTGTATGTGTTTTTGTAACTGTGTTTTGTCTGTGCATTCATGTTTGTGCACCTGTGTGGTGTTGTGTATGTGTATACACGTGTATTGTGTCTGTGCATGTGCCTGTGTACCCCTGTGTATGCATGTGTGTCTGTATACTCATGCCCTGGTTTGTTGGTGTGTGTACACTCCTATGTGTAGTGTCTGTGCATGTGAGTTTGTAGGCTTATGTGTGTGTGTGTATACTCCTGTGTGTTGGTGTGTATGTGTTTTTACACTGATGTGTATTGTCTGTGCACTTCTGTTGTGTACTCTTGTCTTGGTGTGTGTTGTACACCCATGCATATTGTGTCTGTGTCTGTGTGTCTGTGCCCCCTTGTATGTTGTGTCTGTGCATGCCTGTTTGCACACTTATGCGTTGGTGTGCGTGAGTGTGCACATCTCAAGTGCAGGCCAGTACTATCTTGGGAGGGTAGACTCTGAAGGCCTCTGGACCCCCATACCCCCATTGCTCTGTGCCCACTGCCCCTGAGGGTGGGTGAAGATGAGCCCGTACCCTCACACTGGCTTCTGTCCCCTAGCCCAGTGAGGAGGTCACAGCATGGGCTC
The DNA here is from genome assembly GCA_004027185.1 of Glis glis. Lineage (NCBI taxonomy): Eukaryota > Metazoa > Chordata > Mammalia > Rodentia > Gliridae > Glis > Glis glis. The sequence continues at coordinate 134,954 of PVJS01000231.1, forward strand.
TGTGCAGTTTACAGCCCGCGCTGCCTGGGGATGTCACTCACCTGGTCCTGTTGGTCCCCAGCCTGGAGGGTGGGCCCCGGGGTGGAATCTGCAGCTGTCTGAACCCTGCCCACCCTCCCTGAAGCGAATAGATGCCTTGGCTCAGCCGCACCCCTAGGCTTCCCACCCTGAGCGGCCCACCTGAGGGCTGGCCCCACCTGCAGCTCCTGTGAGGGAGCTGAGGGAGCTTGGGGAGCCCGGATTCAGGCTTGTTCAGAGCCCTGACCGAGGCCCCAGGGGCTCAAAGAAATAGGACCCTAACCTGCCCCCCAGACTTCTCACAGAGGGTGAGGGACAGATCCCATTCCAGGAGACAGATTTCCTATCCTTCCAGAGCCAGTGTTAAGAAAGGTCCTGAGGTCTAGCCTGGCTTGCAAGCAAGAGCAGAAGCTGGTCCTGCTGGCTTAGAGCTGCAGGAGCCTCAGCCCCTAGGGTCTGCGTCCCTGATCCTGTCCTGGGACTGAGGACAGCCTACTTAGTCTTTCTGCGGCATCCAGGAGGGTGGGGTGAGGGGGGGCTTCAGGCCTTACCCAGGGTGGCCATGGCAGGGTCTGGCTCCTCTGTGGGCAGTGCCAGCCAGCATTCCGGGGGAAGTGGCGGGTGCTGGTGGGGTTGAAGTCTTTTTACTCAGTGATGTCTACCTCCTGCCAGCGGTGCAGGAAGAAGGGCCTCCTGTGCCTGGGGGCTTGACCGTGAGGCCTCCGCTCCTGAAAGGAGCCTTGGGACGCAGACACAGGGCCTTGTGTGGCTCTCTTCCCTCCCCCTCCACCCCTGGGGCCTCCTTTTTGAACCAAATTACAAGTCTCCCCAGCCTGGATTGCTGGAGGCCGGGTTCAGCGTGGGCTTAGAAGCCATGAGCAGCGGCTCCCCGCGCTACTGCTCCGCAGACTCCAGCACCACCGCTCCCCCGGCCTCTGCCCAGGCCCCCGACCCTCCAAGGCGTCCAGGAGGCCTGGGAAGGACAGCGGCCTCTCCCTGCGTGGCTCTTGCCCAGGCCCAGCATGAGTGGACCTTGCTGCTCTCCCCGAGAACCCGGCCCCTGCATGTGCCAGCGCCCACCATGCAGGGGCAGCTGGGCAGAGGAAAGGCCCACCTACCCCGGAGGCTGCAGGCGCCTCTGTTACACGACTGGGAGAGCAGGAAGCTGGCTTAACCCGCTCCAACCGCACCGCTGTCATCCCCCAACAGACACTCAGCGGCCACCTTAGCTCAGTGGTGCGACCTTCCAGTGGCATGAAGGTGGGCAGCCCCGGGGTAGCATGGTGGGATCACCGTGCTCTGTGGCTTTTCTCTGTGGCCTCGGCTTGAGTGGGCAGTGGAGGACGGCTAGGACAGCACTGCAGTTCATATCTGGGCTGGGAGCCGGGTGTCACCAGTGGACGCTGGCTCCTTCCTGGTCACCCTCCCCGGCCTGCATGGGGCCCTCCCTCTCCTATTCCTCCTTCTAGAGCCTTCCGGAACCTTCCTGATATCTGGACTCCCATGGGCCCCAGTGCTCAGGCTGCGGCTTGAGGGGCTGAGGTCTTTGTGTGTCTGTCCCCAGTCCAACGTTTTCCGGGCTGTTAATACCAGGGGACTCCTGGGAGGAGGCTGGAGGAGGATGATACTCCTCTGCCCGTGGGGCCTCTGGGCTGTTTTGGGGGAGACGTTGCCCACCAGTGGCCAGGTTGGGGAGCCGGGTTTCCTGACGGTTCAGGTGGGAGAGGCTCTTGAGGCCCACCTGCAGGGTCTTGGCGCGTGCACTTCAGGGCTGGAGATGGGACGGGGCGCGGACAGGAGCGTCCCCATCTGCTCCTCTGTCTCTGCACCCCTCTACTGACTGCAGGAGGCTCAGGCCGGTGGCCCTCAGCTGCAGCGCCCATGTCCCCCAGCCAGGCCCGTGTCCTGGGCTTTCTAAAAGAGCATTTTAGGGCCTGTGGCACAGCGGTTCTCGGGGGCCTATTATCCATCCTCTCAGAGGCGGCTGCTCGGGGGTCTCTGTGCTCATGGTCACCATGTTCTGTCCCCTCTCCCAGGTTGTGGTGGGGGGGTGTGACTCCCTCTTTGTCACCTCCCCACCTGGGCAGGCCCTGGCTGATGGTCTGCTTCAGGCACAGCCTTTTACATCCATCAAGTGCACGGAGGCTCCATTTGTAAACATCCTCATCAATACCTGCTACCTTCTGCTTAAAGTCAAATGGAAGTTTTAACAAGAGCTGTCCGGGGGGTGTGAAGTGGTGTGTCTTACAGCTTTGATGGGCTTTTCCCCAGTGGCTGGTGGTACTGAGCGTCTTCTCGTAGGCTTGTTGGTTATTTGCATATCGTCTTTGGAGAAATGTCTATTTACGTACTTTGCCCATTTGGGGGGGCATTTGTTGTTGTTTGTTGAGTCGGAGGGGTTCTTTGTACACTCTGGATAGTAACCCCTGTCAGATATATGGCTTGCAAATAGCCCCTCCCATTCTGGGGGTCACCTTTGCACTCTCATGAGTGACTCTTTGCTGCACAAAAGCTTTTAATTTTCATGAATCCAATTTATCTTTTTTTTTAAATTGCTTGTGCTTTGGTTGGCATATCCAAGAAACCATGCCAACTCCTGTGTCACAAAGATTTGTATCTGTTTTCTTCTAAGGGTTTGATAGTTTTAGCTTTTATGGTTAGGTCTCTGATCCATTTTGAGTTTGGGATATGGTGTAAAATGAGGGTCCGACTTTATTTCTTTGCACATGGGTGTTAAACTTCCCCACATCTTTTGTGGAGAGAATGTGCTCTCTCCCTGGTGAGTAGTCTCCACACCTTTGTTGAAAATCACTTGTACATGTGTACAGGTTGTATTTCTGGGCTCCCTATTCTATTCCACTGGAATCCGTGTCTTATACTTGTACCACGGTGTTTTGATTATGGTAGCTTTGTAATATATTTTAAAGTCATTAAGTGAGAGTCCTCCCAATTTGTTCTTTTCCAAGACTTTGACTATCCAGGGTTCCTTGAGATTCCATAGGAATTTTAGGATGCGATTTCATATTTCTGCAAAACAAACAATCTGCCATTGGAACTTTGACAAGGATTGGAATGAATCTGTAGGCCACTTTGGAGAGTGTGGACCTCTGACAGTATTCACGGCATTAGGGTGTGTTCTTCCTTCCCCTTGGCATGTTTATTGTTAGTATACAGAAGCAAATTTTTCTCATGTCGATTTTGTATCCTGCAACTGTACTGGCTTTGCTTCTTCACTCCAGTAGGTTTTGTTTGTTTGGAGACTTTAGAATGATCTTTTACTTCTCTTCTGGTTTAGTTGCCTAGAAGTTCATCCATGTTGTCGTGTGGGTCACGTGTTTGTGGTCTGTTTATTTCCATTTCTGCATAGCATTCCTTCACAGGATTATCTGACAGTTTACTAATCTCTTCTGCTGTTTGTTGGCCCTTTGGGTTCCTTCCAGTTTTGTTCGTTACCTGTATGAGACCTCGGGTGACTTACGATTCCATTTCTTTTGGTTAAACATTTAGGAGTGGAATTGCTGGGTCATGGATGGATGGGCTTCTACCTTTTCCCCCAAGGTGGCCATCCTGTTTTGCATTCCTACCAATGACATAGGAGAATCTGGTCCTATGCCCTTGCCAGCGTTGGGTGAATCAGTCTTTAATTAGCTGTTTTAGGGGGTGAGAAATGACTCAACCCCTTGGCTTTGATTTGCATCTCTCTGGACGCCCAGCACCTTTTCTTGTACCTATTGTCAGATGTATGTGATTTGGATATTTGTTCTTAAGTTATGGTGTAGTCATTCAGTGGGAAAAGGTAGTAATGAAAAGGAAAAGTAATTATCTTTGTATGATTTAAGTCCTTTGAAATATATCAAGGCTCATTTTCTGGATCACGGAGCCTTTCAGGATATGGAGAAAGCAGATGGCTTCATCACAAAAATGTGCTGTGCTGTGAGGCACCCCAAGGTGTGTCTTGATGCTCTGCGTGGGCTCCGTTGGGGGAAGGGGTGTGCTCCGCCCTCAGCCGTCCCGTGGTCAGTATTTTTGTTCACATCATCTACATCCTTACTGATTTTTTTGGTCTAATTTAATTATTCTATCAGTTCCCCACTGTAGGCTAAACAATGGTGACCCTCTGGGTGCAGTGGTGTATGCCTGTAATCCCAGTACTTGGGAGGCTGAGACAGGAGGATCGTAGGTTCGAGGCCAACCTGGAAAACTTAGTGAGACTGTTTCAAAACAAAAAATAAAATAGGGCTGGGGATGCAACTCAGAGATAGAATGCCCCTGGGTTCAATCCCCTGTACCCACCCCCAAAATAATAATGGTGCCCAAAGATATGAAGTCCTAATCCTTGTACCCTGTGACTGTGGCACCTGTGTGTGGAGGAGTCTCCTGCAAGTGTGGTTCAGTCAGAGCCTTGAGATCATCTTGGATGACGGGGGTCCTAGATGGAGCTGCAAATGTCTTTTTTGTTTTATTGGCGGTACTAGGGATTGAACCCAGGGGCATTCTACCTCCGGGCTACACCCCCAGCCTTATTTTTTATTCTTTATTTTGAAATAGGATCTCACTAAGTTGCCGGAGGGCCTCACTAAGTAGCTGAGGCTGGCCGTGAACCCGGATCCTCTGGTCTCAGCCTCCCAAGTCCTGGGATTACAAGCGTGCGCCACCACACCTGGCTTTCAAATGTCTTTATAAGGAAGAAACAAGAAGGGGGGGCATATTCTTAAAAAAATTTAGAGCAGTTTTGGGTTCACAGCGAAATTGAGTGCAGTGTACAGGGCTCCCGTATGTGGCGCCCCTGCCCTCGGCCACACAAGCCTCCTGTCATCAACAGCCCCGCCTGGGCAGTGTGTTGGTTACACTCAAGGAACCCTCAGTGACGCGACTCTGCCACCGGCGTCCACAGTTCCTGTGAGGGCTCTCTCCTGGCTTGTACCCTCTGTGGGTTTGGACAAATGTGTAATGACTTGTGTCCACTATTGTAGTATCTATTACACATGATGTCACTTCCCTGTGCTCTACCTATCTGTCCCTCCTCCTCCTCACCTCTGGCAGCCACTGGTCTTTTTACTGTCTCCATAGTTTGGAGCAGAAGGAGATTGGACGCGGGTGCTGTGGACGCAGGGCAGGGTGTTGTGGATGCAGGGCAGGGTGCTGTGGATGCAGGGCAGGGTGCTGTGGATGCAGGGCAGGGTGCTGTGGACGCAAGGCAGGGAGAGACTTAGATGCTGCCTGGGGGACTGGCGTGAGGGATCTGCCACTGTGTAAGGAATGCCGAGGGCCACCAGGAACTGGAGGCAGGAGGGGCCCGCCCCCGGCCTCAGAGGGAGCACAGCCCTGCCCTCAGCTGGGTTTCAGTCCAGTGACTCTGATTTTGGACTTCTGGCCTTTAGAACTCTTCAAGAATATATTTGTTGTAGTTGGGTGTGGTGGCGCATACCTGTAATTCCAGTACTTGGGAGGCTGAGATAGGAGGATTGTGGGTTCAGGGACAGACCCAGCAACTTAGCAAGGCCCCCAGCAACTTAGCGAGACTCTGTTTCGAAATAAAAAATAAAATAGGGATGGGGATGTAGTTCAAAGGTAGAATGCCCCTACGTTCAATCCCTAGTAACAAAACAACAAAAAACAAACAAAACCAAAAAACAAAATAACAACAAAACAAAAACCAGCCAAACAAAAAATTTGTTGTTTTGAGCCGCTGGGTTTTTGGATGTTTGTGACCACAGCCCCAGGAAACCAGTGCAAGTACTAAGAGAGGAGACTCGAATAGCTCCAACTAGAATCCAAGTCCACCCGTCCTCTTTTTTTTTTTTTTTTTTTTTGCGGTACTGGGGATGGAATCCAGGGGCATTCTACCTCTGAGCTTCACCCCAAGTCCTATTTTTTATTCTTTATTTTTTGAAACAGGGTCTCACTAAGTTGCAGAGGGCCTCACTAAGTAGCTGAGGCTGCCCTTGAGCCTGAGATCCTTCTTTCTCGGCCTCCCAAGTACCGGGATTATAAGCGTGCGCCACCACGCCCGGCTCCGTCCTCTCTTTTGATCTTTAGTTTTCTCTTCATGTACCTGACACTCGTTTATTAACTGTACACATATCCACAAGTTTTCTGTCTTAATAAGCCCACCATTTTATGGCGCTTGCTGGGAAAATTCGTTGTCTGAATGTATACTTTTTCTTATATGAATACACTCACCCCAGCTCCTTATGATTAGCGTTTACGAGGTGTTATTGTGACCAGCTGAAAAACGACCCCAAAGCTACCCATGGCCCGTGATATGAACCTGGGAATGTCACCTTATGTGGCAAAGAGCTCACACGTGTGATTAACTTCAGGATTTTGGGGATGGGGAGATCCTCTTGGATTTCACACCAGCCTGACGAGCCACTCCGAGCATGCTTACCAGAGGGAGGCAGAGAGAGACCTGACTCAGAAGAGAGAGATGCAGCGCCGGGCGTGGTGGCGCACGCTTGTAATCCCAGTACTTTGGGAGGCGGAGACCGGAGGATCCGGGTTTGCGGCCAGCCTCAGCTCTTTCTCTCCCCCTCTCTCTCTTTTTTTCTCTCTCTCTCCCTCCTTAGTGAGGCCCTCCGCAACTTCGTGAGACCCAGTTTCAAAATAAAGTATAAAAAATAGGGCCGGGGGCGTAGCGCGGAGGTAGAACGCCCCTGCATTCCATCCCTGGTACCGCAAAAAAAAAAAAAAAAAAAAAAAAGAAGAGAGAGATGCAGACGGGGGGCCAAAGATGCTGCCTGCTGGCTTTGAAGGGGGAAGGGGCCAGAGACAAGAAACCAGCACTGGGAGCTGGGCAGGAAGGACAGGTCCTCCGGGAGTCTCCACAGGGAGCGCGGCCGTGAGCTTACCTTGGAGAGAAACTGCTCTTGGGCAGGAGACCGGGGCCTCAAGACCCACTGTGCTGTGCAGATGCTCCTGGTCAGAGGACGGGACCCAGGAGCCAGGCCCCGGGCCAGACAGTGCAGGAGGCCTTGCCTCCCAGCGTCCACCAACCAGGACCTTGTGCCAGGCCCACCCGCGCCCGCCACAGCCCTCTGGGAGGCTCTGGGATCTCCCTCGCTCCCCACCTCTTGGTCCCTGTGTCCTTTGCTCCAACCTGGCTCTTCTGGGGCTGAGCCCTGGGCCAGCGCTCAGAGGGACACACCACATTCAGGGGAGAAGTCTCTCTTTGCTGGGCCACGGAGCCCTTTTTTTTTTTTTTTTTTTTTGCGGTCTGGGGATTGAACCTAGGGGCATTTTACCTCTGAGCTGCACCCTCAGCCCTATTTTTTATTCTTTTATTTTGAAACAGGGTCTCACTAAGTTGCGGAGGGCCTCACTAAGTAGCTGAGGCTGGCCGCGAACCCGGATCCTCCGGTCTCCGCCTCCCAAGGACTGGGATTACAAGCGTGCGCCACCATGCCCGGGTCCACAGAGCCTTTTGAGGGTGTGGAGGGGGCAAATGGCTTTTTCCCCTGGAAACTCTCTTGACTGTGAAGCGCAGCTCTGGCTCAGAGCCTGAGGGGCTCCCTGCAGTACGGCATGGTGCAGGTGTGGTGTCTCCTACCCAGGTTAGGAAGCCTGTGCCTGCAGCTCACCGCGGGTTCCAGTCCCCCCAGGCCTGGCAACACCCGCCTGAGGCTCCTCCACACCACCCAAGAGCAGCAGCCGGTGCCCGTGTCCCAGGGCTGGTTCCCTGCGCTGGCGAGGCTCTTCGGGGACACCTGGGGCCAGCAGTCTCTGTTCTGCTCCAGGCGTGCACGCCATGTTTCTGCTCTAGGATCCTGCGATGCCCCAGAGGCCAGGAGCAACACGTGGGCTGGCGGCCACCCGACATGCGCAGATTCTCCCTGGTGGCCCAGAAAGACAGGCAGGGAGCGCCGTCCACACCTCGCTGCTCGTCGGACCCACGGAGCATTCTCAGGAGTGTGGTGTGTGGGGGCTACGGGGTGTGGGAAATGCCCTCTGGTGGGCACAGGCGTGGGCGGCAGAGGAGCCAAACCTATTGGCAGGTGGGCAGGTAGGTGTGAGGCCGTCGGACCCGGGGATGTTTCTAGGTGGGCTAGACATCTGTCTATCCTAGATCCTGGAGCAACTGTCCCTCAAGACCCCAAGTCTCCCAAGGGGCTGTGCAACCCCCATCTAATGAGCTCTTTCCAGCCTAGGGCCACTGCCGCTGGCTCCTCAGGAGTGAGTTTCTTGAACCCCATCTCAGCGTGTAAGCCTGGCCTGGGGACGGGATGGTCTGACTGTCACAGGAACGCCCTCCCCATCCCACCCTGACTCTAAGTTCCCGAGACCGAGTCACTTCACAGTCCTCTCATCCATCCCAGCCTCTGACTGTCCCCGCGGGCCCGCTCAGGACACCATGCCTGGCTATACTGTTTCTTTTTATCCTGCCCAGTGTAATTTTCTTACTTTTTCTCTCAATTTTTAAAAATCATTGTAAAATACACAGAACATCAAATTTACTATCTTTTAGTTGTTGTCGTTGCTTTGTTTTGAGACAAGGGCCCGCTGTACGGCCCAGGCTGCCTCTGAACTTCTGGGCTCAGGTGATCTTCCTGCCTTGGCCTCCCGAGTAGCTGGGACCACAGGTGTGCGCCACCGCGCCCGCTCATCTTAACCAGTTTTGAGTGCACAGCTCAGTGGCATTAAGCCCATTCATGAGAACATCACCACCCCATTTCTAGAGCTTTCCATCATCGCCAACTGAGACTCTGCCCACATTAAGCACAATCCCCACCCTCCCTGGGTCCTTCAGTCCTATCCTTGGGTATCTTTTCTTTGTGTCACCCTCCGTGTCTCCCTGTGAGCATCTCAGTGCTGGGTTTTGTTCTGGGCCCATGGAGCCAGCCCTTTTACTTTCTTTTCTTTCATTTCCCTTGTTTAAGTTTTTATTTACTTTTATCTTCTCTAGTGTTAGAGAGGGCATTTATCTGGCTTTGGCTCCTGTCAGCAAAAGCAAAACTACAAGTATAGTTAGATTTTATTTTATTATTTTATTTTTGTGGTACTGGAGATTCAACCCAGGGGCATTCTACCTTTGAGCTACACCCACAGCCCTATTTTATTTTTATTTTGAAACAGGGTCTCGTTAGGTTGATGAGAGTCTCACTAAGTTGCTGAGGCTGACTGCGAACCTGTGATCCTCCTGTCACAGCCTCCCAGGTACTGGGCATATAGGCGTGTGCTGCCATGCCCAGCTCCCAGAGATCTCAATTAGCTTTCGTTTGCAATTCTAGAACCAGGCAGCTCTTCTAGAACCAGGCAGCTCCTCGATTCGTAAAGAGAGCAAGTGTTCGGTGGCCAAACGGAGGAGGCCAGCCTCGTGGACAGAGACGGCATCAGGACCCGATCCCTGGGCATGCGTGGGTGTGTGGCTCTTACTCTTCTCCCCTGATTTCTTGGGAGGAGGTCACGTAAGCAGCTCAGTGGGTGCATGGGGGCAGCACTTTGGGTGAGTGACCCCATTCAGCTTTGGTTTCTGGGTCCAGCAGTGGCTCCTGCTGATTTTATCTAACACCATTAAGGGAAGTAATTCTATAGGACAGTTCCCCCAAAGTGGAGTTTCTGGCTCAAAGGAGGTGTATGTATCCGACTTAATAGTTATTGTCATGTTGTCCTTGAGTCTAAAGACCTTAAGATGGTTGAATTTTCCTTAATTTTGCCAGTCTGATGGATGCAAAGTGGTTTGCTGCTACTGCTTATTTTATTTTTGGTACTAGGGATTGAATCCAAGAGTGTTCTACCTCTGAGCTACACCCCCAGCCCTTTCTATTTTTTTTTTTAATTTTGAAACAGGGTCTTGCTAAGTTGCTGAGGCTGACCTTGAACCTGCCATCTTCCTCTCAGCCTCCTACATACTGGGATTACAGGCGTGCGCCACCACGTCCAGCTGCTACTTTTGTTTTAATTAGCTTTTCTCTTCTAGTGCATGAGAGTATATTTGCATATTTTTATTGGTCATTTGAATGTTTTCTTTGGTGAATTGCTTGTTTGTGATCTGGGCCAGTTGCTGACTTTGGGAACCAGCCAGTTGCAGGGACTTACAGAGTCCTTAGAGAGAATTTGTCCAAGACCCCAAATGACCTCACAGGAAGGGAAGGTCAAGGCACCATGTGCCAAGGTGGCCTTGGGGACCGCGAGTGTGGAGACAGAGCCTCGATCCCTGCTGGGGTGGGGAAGCTGTATTCTTGCACATCTTCTAGAAGCATCTCAAAGGGGGTGAATTGGTCCCGCCCTATGAGGAGGGCGGCCTTGTGGAAGTCACCCTCTGGTCTTCTCAGGGTGTCTGGAGGCCCCCCTCAGACCTTCAGCTGGCACTGTGACCAGGACTCTGGGGCAACCCTGGGAGGTGTAAGGGTGTTTCAGGGGAGGAGGCATTAGTGAAAGGGGGCTACAGACTGGAGGGCCCCATAGCTCATGGCGGGTCCTGTGGGGAACCTTCTCGTGGACCCCACTTCCTCTTGAGCCACCCGTCTCAGCTGTCACCACTCCTTGCTCCAGAGAGGGTGCACACACAGATCTGGCCAGTAAGGGGTAGTGGGACTATCGTCTCTGGCTTGGAGACAGCAGGGAGGGCCTGACCCAGGCAAGTCCATGGGCTGCAACGTCACAACCGTGTGTGGAACCCAAGATCGGAGCCAACACGGGAGAGAAAAGAGGCCGTAGACAGAGAGAGACAGCGTTTGAACAATGTGCCCCTGGATACAGCCATGCCTGCAGATTCCCTTAGCACCCTCAGATGTGAGAGCCAATGAATTCCACTTTTGTGCCAATGCTGTTTGTGTACATGTATATGTAAGATTTTCTGTATTTCAAGCAAAAAGAGTCCTAACTAATATAAGTTTGCATATTTGAAGTGAAAAAATAATAAATGTACATTCACCACTTGGGGGAGATTGGTGACCACAAGTCCTGTGTACACACACCCTTGGGGAGGCGTCCGACCCCTCCAGCCTGGTTTTCACCAGGGACGGGCGTGTTTACCTTTCCCTTTGCTCGTTCCCGGGAAGAAAGAACCCCACTGCAGTCTGACAGACCCAGGAGTCCTTCTAGGTGAAAATCTTTGGCTGAGCAGGAGGACCACGTGGAAGCCAGGCACTGGAGACCAGAGTACTGGGATTACAAGCATGTGCCACCACACCTGGCTATATTCTTTATTCTCACTAAGTTACGGAAGCCTCACAAGTTGCTGAGGCTGGACGCAAACCTGCGATCCTTCTGTCTCAGCCTCCCAAGTACTGGGATTACAAGTGTGTGCCACCACGTCCAGCTAGAACCTGCTTTGATTTCACCCTGGGGGAAGCAGAAATCCACAGGCCAGCTCCACAGGGCCAGCCCGGCCTCCAGGGCAGGTGTCACCAGGCACCTGTCCCTCCCAGAGAGCTGGGACAGGCTGGGCGGGGCTGCTGCCCGTGTGAAGGGGCAGGTGGGGTGTGTGGTACGTGGTGCCTGTGTGAGGGGTGGTGGGTGACTCAGAGCCACCCATGCCGGGCCCCGAGCTCAGGCCTGTCTCTACCTTGCCCCTGCTCCTTCCGGGGCCTGTACCATGGTGAGCAAAGGTAGGGTCCTCCTTATGGGGGCTCAAGGGTCTGGGTCCCCATGCCGTGGTGGAGGCTTACAGCAGGTTGGCCACCAGTCTGGTCTGGTCCTCATGCTGGTTCAACAGGTAGAGGATCAGGTAGTCGCTGGGCTCTGCCTCTACCAAGGGAAGTCTGTTGTTCCCCGAGACTGTGGACAATGCAGGAACTCACACCGGGCTCAGGTGCCACAGGAGGGACATCAGTGCACCTGTGGTGGCCTGGCTCCTGCCCACACCTGCGTGGGGCATGTGGGGCCCAAGGGGCCCTGGGGCAGGAGGCCGGGTGGGACTGCCCCTCCCCTGAGGGTGGCTGCCAGTGCCCAGGGCCTTGGGCAGAGCCCTGGCCAGGGATTCCCAGGTGCTCCCACGTGCTCCAGACCAAATCCCACATCTCAACGGCTGTGCCATACACAGGCAGCGGGGGCAGCAGGAGACGGCGTGAGGGACAGGGCAGGGGGCATTGTGGGGGAAGTGGGGGGTATGGGGGTAAAGAGGGCAGTACGGGGCAGCCAGGCAGCCACTCACACTCCAGGCTGAACTGGCCATACACGCCCGTCTTCGATGAGACAAGGGATATCCTCTTGCACTGGCCCTGCCCCCTGCGGACAGAGCAGCTGCGGCCACTCACCCTCCTGGCCTTCCCCCTGTAGAACTGCAGCACGCTCGCTTCTTCTGGGGACATGCTGGGTTCTGTGGGCGTCCTTGGTCACTTGGCCTTAGGGCCTCCCTCCTCCCCTCCAGGCCCCTGGCCTCCCTCCTCCCCTCCAGGCCCCCACCTCCCTCCTCTCCTCCAAGCCCCCGGCCTCCCTCCTCCCCTACAGGCCCTGGCCTCCCTCCTCCCCTCCAGGCTGCAGCCCCCCCAACCCGCCCCCGTACCTGGAATCCGTGTCCCCATGAAGGAGGGGTGGTGGCTGATCCACTCCACGCTCACACCTGTGCTGCAGGTGCACAGCCTTTGGGGAAGTCCTGAGATGCTGCCGAGCCCGTGGGACAGGCCATGGTGAACTGATGTGTGTGCCGGGGCCAGCGTGGCCAGGAGAGGGCAGGTCAATGGCCACAGGCACCCGCACCGCATGCAGGTCGCCATCTATCATGTCCAGGAACTGGATGAAAACTCGGAAGAGCCCGCTGGGCTGGATGAAAGTGAGTTGTTTGAGGCCAGGGCTGCCATGTGCCAGCCCCGGGAGAGCTGCAGGTGGTGAGAGGGTGGAGTGAGGGGCAGGACCCCACCCATAGCTTCCCCACCCCCCGCCAGCACCTGCCAGACCACGGCCAGGCTGGTGGGCTCCGGGCTGCGGGCCGGTGCTTTGGACTGGCTGGCCTCCGCTGGCACCTTGGGTGGCCGGTATGAAGGGACAGGGAGGATTGCCCAGGCTTTAGGCCAGCTGACCCCATGGCTGGGGGCCACTTCACCCTGTGGGACTGAACTCCTGGTTCCTTCCAAGACCACAGCAGTGGCTGCAAAACCCACCGCTGTCGGCGGAGTCCCTGTCCCCTCCCCATCCATCCACAAGTTGCACACAGGCCACACTCCATGCCCGAGTCCCGCATCCTGGCCTGGGGCCATGGTCTGTCCGTGCTCTGCCAGGGCAGCGGTGCCATTGCTGTCCAACAGGGCTGGCCAGGGAGCGTGGTGCATGGGGCCTCCCATCTCCAGGAAGGCACGGGAACGGACACACCCCGCCAGGGACTCCGTGGTACCTCTGCTGTCTACCTTGCTCACTCAGGTTTGACCGCCACCACGTGGTCTGGTGTGGAGACTGTCTTTCTAGCCCTGGTCCTGGCCCTGCCATTTGGGAGCCCCTGGGAGCCCCGTCCTATGCCCTCTGTCCTCTCGCCTCTGACAGGTCTATGCCTTGCCCCTTGGACTGGCCCTGGGCGGGGAAGCAGCAGAGCAAGGCCAGGCCCAGGGTCTGCGGGAGGGACTGCATCCTCCGGGTGTGGTCTGTCTGGGCTTGGTGACAACTGGGCTTATGGATTCCAGTGAGGCCTTCCATATCATGGTGTGTCAGGGTGCCTGGTGAGGTCACAGGGAGGGCCATGCTGTGTCCCTGCCGGTGGGGGAGTGCTTAATCCTCTGAAATGTTAGCCAGCCCTTGTCCATTCTCTTCTCTGTTGCTTTGGAGGCAAAACATGATATGTTCCAACAGAGCCAGTTTCCAAAATCAACAACCAATTACGGGCTGGGCCAACTTCCTGGGCCTGTGGGTGTCGGGGGCACCTTGAGGCACCCTCTGCATCCGTGCCGTTACGGGAACACACTTGGGTGACACAGGCCATGGACAGAGAGGTCGTGGGATGGAGCACTGGGGTGGGTGGGGCGGGCAGGCCAAGGTTCCTGATGGTTTCATGAGTGGAAGGTGTCCCCGCTGGTACCATGAGCCCTGTGTGCCCTGACACCACGGCCCCTGCTGGCAGTGCCTGTGTCCCTGGCTGACACCCTAACTCCCAGAACCTCAGAACATGGCCTTATTTGGAAACAGGGCCATCGCAGATGCAGTTGGCGAAGATGAGGTGACAGGGGAGGTGACTGGTGTCCTGGTAAGAAGAGGGAAATGGACTCATGAGGGCGGTCGAGATGGGGGCAGAGGACAGGGTGATGCACTTACATGCCAATGCACTCTGGGTTTTTATTGGTAATTCTATCCTAGGGGCTGAACCTCAAACCTCCACTTCCTCCCTCACCCCACAAATGTCGGGGTCCCTTGCAACTGTTGGTTTGTCTTTCCCTCCCAATCCCAGCCCCGCTGCACCTCCTACCTTATCCTTACCACCTTGAGCTTAGGGCCCTGTCCCCTGCTGTGCCCTCCTGGGGACAGTGCTGCTGCATTTGAGCCTTGCACCCAGGTGGGCCCTCTGTTCATTGGACACCAGCGGGTCTCATCTTTGGGGGAGGTGGCCCGCTTGGTGCTAGAGCTCAGGAGGCTATGTGTGCCCTGGGGACCTGGGAGAGGGCCTGAGTCAATGCCACTGCCCACACTGTCCCCATCTCCCCAGTCCTCTTTGCCCTCTGTCTTAATCATTGGGGGATCACTCCTTGGGGCTCCCCTGATCCCTGATTCCTGGCTCCCTCTGGCTCCCCATGCATGGGTCTGAGCTCCGGACTTCACCCTTGTCCCCAGCTGAACCCGATGGTGCATGTTGGAGTTCAGGAGCAAAAGACAGAGAGGTGGGTGGAGCCTCGGGCTCCGTGGCACTGCCTGCCTGCTCTGACACCTGCGGGGCCCTCTGAGGCCACCTGCTCAGGTGGGTCCCTCAGGCCTCCTGGGAGATAGTGAGCAGGTGGTTTGGGAACCTTGTCCTTGATTTTTCTTGGCCCCAAGTTCAGTGCCCCCTACAGGTTGCAGGTGAGGGGGTTACAGGGACCTTGTCTCCTTGAGGGGTGGAGCTTCTAGCAGAAAACATGACCAGGATTCCCCTCCCTCAGCCTCCTGTGTCATGGGGACCAGCAGGTCCACTTGTGGCCTGGGTGGCTCTGGGTGGCCAGCTCAGGGCTCCTCCCTGGCCCCGGCACAGACATCCCTCCTCCACTCTGGCCTTTCCCCTGGCTATGAAGGGAGGGCCTGTGGTTCCAGCAAGCTTGGCTGACCAGGGACCCTCCCAGTGCGGCTGCCCTTCCCTGCCTCCAAAGCTTGTGACCTTTTCCCCAGGACAGTGGTCAAGGTCACCCTCCATCCATCATCCAAACATGGCCCCATCAGGACCCTGGCTTAGAAATGTTAATCTTTAAGAACAACACAGTGCCACCGTATTTTGATGGGTTAGTATCCCAGATTCAGAGCACGGAGTCCCTGACCCCTGTCCTTGTTCCTGGCTCAGAGTGGAGACACTCGCTTTGGATTATTTAATTGGGAGCATTAGTGCTGCAGCCTCTCTGGTGGGTGCTAAGAGTATAGGGATGGCCAAGGAGACTTCCCCCCACCCTGCAAACCCACGCGTACTGGTGCTGTGTCTCTGGGACCTCAGCACAGCCCGGCAGCTCCGATCCCAGGTAGTCCTCGCTGAACACAGCGGCCTGCCCACGGCGCTCAGCTTGCTACCCACATTCCCCACCTCGACCCCCAGAGTTACAGCCTGTGACAGATATTCTGGTGATCTATACTTTGCAGGTGTGGAAACTGAGGCACAGAGGGGCACACAGAGTCTTGTTGGGAGTCGTGCAGAGGAAGGCTGCCCTGCGGGGACTTTCCTGATGAGCACACACACACCACAGGGTGGTGATAATGGATTAAAAGTTTCCGGATGAGAGACAAAACCAACAAGGTAAAAAGCAAGTCACAACCGGGGGCGGGGGAGGGACGTCTGCTATTCGGGTGAGCGGCAGTGGATCCCCGAACAATGCAGAGAACTGAAAGTCAGCAAGGGTAAAGAAAAACAAACCAAGCCGGGCGTGGTGGCACACGCTTGTAATCCCAGTACTTTGGGAGGCGGAGACCGGAGGATCCGGGTTCGCGGCCAGCCTCAGCTCTCTCTCTCTCTCCCTCTCTCCCTGTCTCTCTCTCTCCCTCTCTCTGTCTCTCTCTCTCTCTCTCTACCTAGTGAGGCCCTCCGCAACTTCGTGAGA